>CABFOQ010042491.1:0-14691 GCA_900660455.1 Gephyroberyx darwinii | reverse complement strand
TGTCTATCTGACTGACTGTCTCACTGTCTGACTGACTGACTGACTGACCTGCCTGACTGTCTGACTGACTGACTGACTGTCTGACTGACTGTCTGACTGACTGACTGACTGTCTGACTGACTGACTGACTGACTGACTGTCTGACTGTCTGTCTGACTGACTGTCTGACTGTCTGACTGTCTGACTGACTGTCTGACTGACTGTCTGACTGTCTGACTGACTGACTGACTGCGTGTTGGGTTCAGTTGCCCTGGGAAAAACCGGAACCGGCGAACCGCTCAGAGGAGGGACCGAACTGGACAGCTCTGTAGTGTTCTGGAGAGGAGGCTGAGAATCTGGGGCGGAGTGTGTGTGTGTGTGTGTGTGTGTGTGTGTGTGTGTGTGTGTGCGTGTGTGTGTGTGCACGTGTGTGCTTGCGTGCATGGGATTTGCCTCTTTTTTTCACTCCTGCCTTGTTCGGCTAGTGGGACCTATAGGGTTTAATGGAAACAACAACATATGTAAGGGTAGCTTGAGCACAAATGCGATGCTCTGTCGAAACTCTTCCCCATGAAGTGAAAAATGCTTGGTAAATTAAAAAGACAGGGTGATTTTTTTAAGAACGGTAAGGTAACCTTTAAACTTCACTAGGAAATATGAGATTCATTGTCTCACCAGAGTGAGGCCGTGCTTGTTAATTTTCAACAGAATGGATCTGTCCGTTCTTTTGTTCAGGCTCTCAAAAGAGTCGCAGGACTGTGTGAGACTGATGCTGAATGGCACATATTCAGTTTCATTAACTAGCTGAAAGATTTATTTTCTGCCTCTGACTTGATATTAATTAGTATTCTCTTTGATTGCATTTTTTTCATTTCCAAAAGGAACTCTTGGATGCCACGTAATTGGCCATGGCTCAAAACCTTTGAAGTAAAATTGCTTGGGTGAAGTCGACTATTGTAAACTGGATTAAGAGTCAAGGGGGTAATAAGTAATCAGTCTTTCCACCCTCTCTATCACTTTCACTCCCAAGCTCTCTCTCTCTCGATCTTTCTCTCCGTTCCTCTTTCTCGCCTCTTCTCTCTTTTTCTGCCCCCCTCCTTCACCACCCCTCCTACTTTTACATTTCTGTTCCATTTTCAGAGTTATTCCTATTTATGCAGCTCTGGCAGGCAAACATCCCAATCTCTTACATTACATTGTCTCCCACTACATTGTTATCTAAAGTGCACAACCAGAAATAGAGACAAATTTAGATCCCCTCTCACTGCATTGCTGCACTTTCTGTTCCAATGTCATACAATGAGTTGCGCAATGCTGGGGAATCCATACAGCCAAAACACTGGATTTTTCCTATTGTTTTCATGCATGTAGGTGTGCAATTGAATCAAAGATGTACCAAGGGGTGAATTTGCTGCTGGTGGGGTTTGACAAATTATTCCTTCAGCCATACCTTTCTAGATGGGCTGCAGTCCGAGGAAGAGGCAGTAATTAGGGGAGATGCTCTGGTGGGGATATCTAGAGATTGCTGACATGGAGAGATACAAAGTCTGCATCAATAGTGATATGACCGAAATGTGAAGAATAAACACAGGCAGTTATTTAGTTATGGAAAGGATTACAGGGAAAAATGTGACCATATCTGAAAGGATAATGTATTGGCCAATGACAAGAGCCTCACAATATGTTTGCAACATGTTTATGCTTTATTTGGAACTTCAAAACATATTTAATTCACCGGGGTTCTTAACGGGGACTGGGCTTTATAGATCCCTTGATCTATAAAGATTAACAACTATTGTACAGCAAGTTTAATTTAAAATGACTTGAATATAAAATTGTTTTTGAATTGTCCAGAAATACTTCACATACATCCATAACGCTCATTACCAAGAGTTTACAAGGTCTGCTTCATGGCAGATTCAGTAGCCCGTTAAACTCCCATCTCCCACCAGTGGGATGTAAATTTTTACTGCTCCATTTTAATGCAGGAGTTGTGGGCTGTTGCTCAAATAAAAACTAAAATTCCACAGACACCAATGGCAACCAGCTCTCCATGCTGACCAGAGAATATATTGGAATTGGAAAAGGGTTTCAAAGTCTCAGTGTTCTTTTAGCAAAAAACACATCTTTGCGCCGTATGTCTATGCGATAGCTACATTAAGACTGTCTAACAACTACAGAGAAAATTGTGTTAGGCTCTGGTGAGCTTACTCTGCAGATACCAAATTGTTGCTGCTTTGTTGCAGATTTGTGTGCCAATATTCTCTTTCACGTAGCCTCCACCTCCCCCTGCTAGGCCAGAAAGTGTGTGTGTGTGTGTGCTTGTGGGGGAGGGGTAGTTGATGCTGATAATTGCTTACGTTCATTTTCAAGTTTTTCATCTACCATCTATGGGATTTTTGAAATAGATGTGGAAGGGAGCGGACAGTTTTATTGGGCAGAAAAATTGTTACTAACACAACAGCTTCATAACCGCTACATGACATATTGATGAGTTCAATGTCAACCGATTTGTGACTTACATTATATCACATTTCATATTAATGTTGTTTGAGACAAAGCAGTTAAATGGTGTGTCAACTATTTTTCTAACTTTAAAATGTTCTTAGAGAATTAGGCATTTATATGGGCTATAATATAGATTGAGAGATTTGAGGTAACAACATCAGTACTAATGCTATCACAACTCACTAATGCTAGCTAGAAACTGTATCATAGTCTCTGAATGGAGTAATAATGAAATAATTTTCCAACAAATATTGATGCAAGCCTTTCGGTTTTGGCAACATGACAGAGCTTAAACCAACGAAACAAGGCAGCATATCTGCTAGTAAGCAGCACCATCAAACTAAATCGTACTAAATCGTACTACTGAACTAAATGTAGGTTCCGGCTAGCTCACTGTGCTTGCTAACATGAGGAGCAAGGTTCCTTGCCAGCTAGCACTCAGCTAGTAACTGACACAATTATGTCGCCATTATAGCTAAAGTGAACCAAAGGAAGTTGCTCATAGCAGTGGACGATGGGCCTCATTCACAAAACTTTTCATAAATTCTTCGTAAATTTGATGTATTTATGTGCATACAAAAATACCAACGTGGGATTCAAGATGATGAATGCCAATCATTCGTTAATTGGATGCGCGTGCCTGTTCAAGACGAATTGCATACGAAAACGCCCTGTTCAACACCATAACAGGCATGCAGACTGTTCAACACCATAACAGGCATGCAGACTGTTCAACACCATAAAAGGGATACAGACTGAAGGGTTGAGTTTTCAGAAGTATCAGCAGCGGAGTCACAAGAACTGATAAAAGTAAAGCATGGCAAGAAATTATTAATGCTGTCAATGCTGTTTCAGCAGAAACACGTACCGTTGCTGAGGTAAAAAAGAAACAGTTTGACATGAAACTAGATTGCAAAAAAGAATAACGAGAAAGGTGCATATTATCAGCCACAGGAGGACGGCAGCGCACTGTGGCGCTATCCGACATGGATCAGAGGATCCATGGACACAGATCAAATTCAGACTTCAGATGGTAGGACTATGTAATTGTATTGTAAGGCAGCTCATTCAACATTGCAGACATTATTTCAGCAGGCCAAAAAATGTATTTGTCTCGCCCTCAGCTCTGCTACACTGCCTGCTCTACCCTAATCGGTGAAGACTTGAAGACTTAGGGCAGAAATTGAAAAAATGCCCCCAACTGGAGATGGGCGGAGACACTAAGGAGAGAAATCCTCCATCTCAAAAGACCCCTCTGTCACCCAAGTGCCCTGAGACTCAACGTCACTCTCCACTGTGTAATGTTAGCTAGCTAGTAGTCTAATCTGTTGTCAAATGGATGTGTCAGAGGTGCACAAAACGCCACCTCCCGGTTTCACTGGCACACCCCCTTCTTCTTCCTTTGCTCTCCACCACTCAAACTGGCATTTTAAAAAAATATCTGCTGGGTGGAGACAGACTAAAACTGTATTTCATTACTCTTTAAAGGTGTAACTGTCCTCTGACAGTGGCTTCCACCTCCCTTTCAGCTGACTGACACATCCAGTGCTCTGTCACATCCACTGTCACCCCCTGCATCACACTGCATTGGTCTCTTCTCGTACTAACACAAATGTCCACATGGTCTGTAGGTGTGTGCTTGATTGTGTGCATGCTTGTGTGTTTGTGCATGTGCATGTGTGCACTCACCACACATGCACTTGTGTCAGTGTCAGAGGGAATCATCTGTGAGTATATTTATATGTATCTAATGGTCTGAGCAAAATGTATCATTAATATTTTAATTGCAGGCGGTGTTAGGGCTTCTGTTGAGAGACAGGCTTACTGTGGCGACAGATGAGGGTTAGAGGTAAACAAGGATCTGGCTGTCCTCCAAGGGAATTGAGAGGACAGAGTTGGTGAACGGATTATACTGCAGTTTTGGCTGCAAGGTACCTAGCCTACAGTGGCACGGAGGCAAATCCAAGGGCTGATTACAGGGGAACTAAGTATTAGACAACATATATTAGTGACTGCATCATCTCCAGTACCCAATGTCACTCCCTCTCTCTTACATCTGCATAGAGTTAGGGTTTGAACTCAGCATAGCAAGTGCAGATTTGTTCAATTTTCTTCAGTGACTTAAGTTTAAAGAGCACGCACTGATTTGAACCTATTGTTTTAGTGGGTATGCCAAAAACAAGTTTGAAGTCAAACATTTGTCAAAATGGTGTTACTCTCAAAAAGTATCAAACATGTTTTTTTTAAAAGAATTGTCCTTTAAATTCAGTAATTTAATAGTTAATAGTAATTCACCATTATTATACATGTGGTAGAGATATGATCTTTTAACTTTTGATGGTTTATGATTCCATATGAAATTAAATATTTTGTGCTCATACAGTTCCTAAAATGTGTGCATGCCTCTGAACATTGTTGTTTTGTATACGAACTGTAACCTTCAGAAAATGTTCAGTTTTAGTGTGTCTGTGTATTACTGATGAGCATGGCATATCAAGAGCTAGCATGTGTGTGTGTGTGTGTCTGTGTGTCTTTCATGCAAGGTCAGCACTAGAGTTTTGGAAGCATGCATGATAGCAATTTTGGTTGAAGAGATCAGGTACAGACATAGCAGCACTCAAGTGAGAACCACTTGCACTGAGAAGACTAACAGAGACGAGAGAAGGCGACAACTTCTTCATGAAAGAGCTAATTCTATGGTCTTGATGCCTCTATTGAGTTCTCACACTTGGATGCCAATAAAGAGTAAAATAGTTGTTTCTAGAACAGCTTTGATCCTGTCAACCAGAGGACATAATGTAGTAACAAATTGCTGTTACTGCTGTTAACTTCAATATCCATGTGGAAATTCATACTGACATGAATGACAATGCCTGCAGACTGTTAACAGTTGCCCTGAACATGGCGTTGTGATTAAAACCTCTTTTTTACATCTAAAAACAAACGTAAGACCCCATGGCAGCACCCTTGCAAGGGCCCTGTGCAGGACATGAGTGCTGGTCAGTTGATAACAAAGATGTGCATAGTCTGCAAACAATATCACAAGAAAGCCCCCAGCAAGAAACTTGACTGCAATACCCATTAATCCACTGCTGTCTCCCACCGGTTCAAAGGCTGTCTTGCAGCAGAGCTCCACAACATCAAAGAGTACTCTCTTATGAAGGGTGCCAGTGCAACGGGAAACTCTCAGCTCAGCTATCTACCATGCTGCAGAAGAGTCTTTGGGATTCACCAAGAGACGCAATTAAGATTGGTTTGATGAAAATGACCTGGGCATCCATGACCTCCTAAAGGCTAAGAGGAATACTTACATTGCTTCTGCTGCCAGCCCTCAATTGACTTCCCCCACAGCACAGCTGTATGCCATTAAGCATGAAGAATGGCTGGTGGGTCAAGAAAGTATGAATCCAGTCTCTTGCAAACTTGATTAAGAGGGTTTCTATGATGTTATCAAAGAAATAACATAATCAAGTCAGACACAGTTAGCACCATCCTGATCAAGGACAAATCGAAAACTGCAGAAAGATAGGCTACACTACAGCACCCTCCTAAACCAGAGACTGTCTTAGACAATATCTCAATCATTCTTGTTGTTCCCCAACTCATTAAGTCCACAAGACAAAGGACTGTAAAAGCACCAAGATTGCTGATCCTGTATTCTTAACAAGAAGGAGACATTATTGCATGATGTCTACACACTTAATGTGGTTTCTACCACCTACAAAGCTCTTGGCCTGCAAGTCAGCATCAAAAAGATCAGACAAAGCTTTTTTCTCTGGAGTCCGTCCTTCCAATTCATATCAGTATTACTCCCCAAGACTGATGATTCCATACATTTCATAATCAACCTAGAATCTGTTTTTTCTTGAACAAAATCTGCAGACTGCAGTGTACCATGCAGTGTGCATGTCCATACTGCTACATGGGTCACATACCTGGAAATCAAATAAACAACACAGCATATCAGATCTCTGGACAGTCCTCATCCACTGCCTGTAAAATCAGTCAAATATGCAGAGATATTTGAGGTTATAATTTACTGCTCAGACTTTTGTTTTGAAACTTCCAAATTGAAAGCTTATTATGAAGTGCTGCAAGCTGTGTATGCTTCATCAAAGAAATGATTGTTCATGCAGTTCCCACATGATATTTGTTTTCCTCCTAGTTTGTACCGCTACATTTCACTGCTTCACCCTTACATCTCTCCACATCTGTTAAGGTCATGTTTGTTTCATGGAAGTTGTCTAGCTTTCAATCTGTTTACGGCACTCTGCTGTACCATCCTGACCGTGCAGTCTCACTGTGACCACACTGTGTTTCCAACCGTAATCAGACTAAAAATGCTTATTGCGTTAAGCCTCACAACCATTAATGCTTTTATGTAAGGCTCTCAATATATTTTAATTAAAAGCAAAAATGATAGCATACTTTGGGGTGGTGGTTATTGTGTTGCCAAAATACATGCACGGATAGATTTGGATTTAATAGGAGCGTTGGTGCTATTTTTAAAGAATACACAGTATCCTTGTTCAGAGAAGAAATCATATTCACACAACATCAGAGTGAAGGAAACTTTAAGCCCTCAGAATTTAGCCCAATCACATGGTGAGGTTGTCAATTACTGGTTGTGATATTATGGACTTAGATGCAACATCAAGCTATTGTAAGTGTAGTGTAGATGAGTATAAGTCTCACCAGTTTTGAAAGAGGGTGTGGAGGTGGGTCATTCTGGGACGCCAGAACTAGGACCGATTTATAACCCCAAAGACATAACTGCTCACACCCTCCCTTTCCTCTACTCCTCAACTCACAGGTAGATAACACAGCATTTGGCATAGATAAGATGAATGGATTAAAAGGTGCACACACTTGCAACTGACAGAAAGCATCAACCCTGACGGTCTGTAAAATACACCAAGGAAAGAAGAAGTGCTTGATGGAGGTAGTGCACGGACCACAGATTGTGACAGTGAAGTCAGTGCTGTCCAGAGACAGGGAGAAAACCACAGCTCACAGCGCCCCTTAAACTGAGGAGGCAAATGTGAACTGTACGGAGCACAGTCCAACCAGTTTTAGTTGAACTACCACAAAGACACTGCAAAATAAAATAGCTCATCTAGTTTAATTACCTGCAATGAAACTACTCCCCAACACTAGCTAAGATACACTAGGCAGCAGGCATACACTAGCAGTCGATGATGTGCCCTGTTGATGTTGGGTGCCATGGATTTGAAGCCACATCCACTACCGGTTTACTCAGAAAGTTATGAATTGATGGTCAGGGATTACAGCAGGTTGCAAAGGCAGCTTCTGAAGCAGCTGGAAGCTACAGACAGCGGCTGAAAACATTAGCAGGGATCTAAAAAACCTGGAAATCTATCTCATGACTGAGATAGGAGTTTATGTATCATATGATAGCATAGCAGTGCAAAGGTGGTTAGTCATACACAGGTCTCAGTTCCTGGTGTAGTTGTTATACAAAGCTAAACTTACTGTTTGCTGATACAGTGTGGTTTCTGAGATTTCGATTTCAAACCATCAGGGATTGTTGATGCAGTTCGGGTTAAGCCAGCAGGCTCAGCTGTCCCATTAGTGTGCTGTTGTTGAGCTCGATGGGGAGGACAGGAATTATTGGGTATGGCGTTGCGGGCTAGGTGTAGGTGCAACGTCAGGGGAGTGTAGGTGTAGTGTTGATGAGTATTAGTGCAATCCGTGTTGAGAGCAGGTGTGGAAGGGGATGTTTCTAGGATGCCAGAACTTACTGTTGAGCCTTCTGGAGCTGTTATGGGCCTAATCCAACAAAACATCTGTGATGGGAGGTGTACTTGATAACCCCAAGGACATACCTGCTCTCAACCACCCCCCTCTCTCCTCTAACATCCAAGCTAGATTTCTACATGGACCCTCACCTTAAATAGCAATAGGAATAGTTACATCAGATCCAGTGTTTTGGTAAAAGGAGAACTACCACAGTAGCAAAGGCTTAAATGTAGATATCGACATACCATGTCTGATATGATGATGTTAAGCTACACGGCCACCAGTGAGTCCACCAGAGGAGAGATCATGCCATCCGTCTTGGCTCTCTCTGTAACAGCATTGCGCTTCTACTCTTCTCTGTCTGGTGCTGTTCAGTTTTGACCAGGTTTCTAAAGAATAATGGTCATGAAAATCTCCTTTTAGTTCCACTATTTCATGTACATAAAGGGAAAAGAGGCCTTGCAGGGCAGCACAGACTCACAAGGTGGAGACCTGAGATCATGGTGGATAATTTCATAGTGCACTGTATTGAATTTTGATATGAATGTGTTGTCTCGTGAATTTTGATCTATGCCCCATTGAACGAATGGTGCTCTCGTGTGGAATGTCTAGTGTGATGTCTGTAAATGTATAAACATTGTATGATTTTTGCATTCATGTATTATTGTTGTATTTGTACATCTGATTCAGAGATACTGGACATATAGTATAGTGCAGGCAAAATCACATATTTCTAGATTGCTGATCCATCCGGAGATTGATTTTGTAGTTTTGTTGGACTTTCAGTATCCTTGGAATGGCAAGCTTTCTCAGCTGTCATCAATGAATTATACCAGGAAAATGACACAAAAATAAATAAATCTAACAACCATGATGAAAATCTGGGAGCATTGCTAGTGTGACAACCTATTCTATATCCTTAATGAGTAAATCTTCACATTTTGCAGTCAGTATTAAGTGGTGACATGCCAAAAAGACTGATAGGCCAACTGAGTGGCCATCAGAAACACAAAATCAATGTACAGCCAATCTAAAAACACACTAATGTGACCTAATTTTGCTGGCATCTAGCAGCACAAAACTATAGCATATTTCTGTATTTTTCCTCCTTAGCTCTGCCTCTCTGTGGATCCACTTCATACATGCATGAATATACTGTATGCAGCACCACAAAAAATACCAGCACAATAACACACACACACACACACACGTCCACATATTTACACGTTCCACGCGTCTTTGATTTCTGTATTTGTGCACTATTTGTGTTTACTGGGACGATGAGATTTGGTTCTGGCTACATTAGGTCATTAATCAGTAATCATTATTTGTACCCAACACAACTCCCCTCCTAATGTGCAAGATTAAAGGTCACCTTAATCTGACACAATTCTGTTTACGTTCATTCTTGCAGAAATGAGAGAGGAAGATTGTGCTGCAGTGAAAAAAGAGAAAAAAGAGATTGGAGATAGAACAGATCATCTTGGTTTAATCAGATTAAAACATTACTGCCTCACATGTCTGCAGTTAAACTTTCTTTCTATACCCATCCAGTGACTTTGACTGAACAAAATAGATGAAAGCAAATTAGAATTTTTATATGACACAGTGACAGTCCAGTCTGTTGGAAATGGATATCATTAGACTAAACTAAACAAACCTTAATGCTCATTAAGTGATGGATTTTAGAGGATTATGGCAGTGGTCTGGACACATCAAGGTCATCTGTTTAAATCTCAAACACGATTTATCCTATCCAGACCATACTAAACGTTAGGCCCTCTGGTGGTGTTAACCCACAGAATCTCAGCACAATTGAGAGACCCTCCTTCAAGCTGGCCTTTCTTAACATCTGACAGGTTTTAAAAATGATTCTTATTTCTATTATCTTAAGGCACCTGGATAGGGCGCTTGTTCATTGCAGGCCCCACACAGATGGGCAGACAGTCACTCACATTCATACACTATATGGACAAAAGTCCTACTAATTGGTGGAGGAGGGATAATGGTCTGAGGCTGTCTTTCAGGGTTTGGGCTTGGCTTGGCCCCTTAGTTCCAGTCAAGGGTAATCTTAATGCTAATCTTAAAGCCAATTGGGCACTTCCAACTTTGTGGCAACAGTTTGGGGAAGGCCCTTTGCTGTTCCAGCATGACTGTGCCCCTGTGCACAAAGCGAGGTCCATAAAGACACGGTTAGACCAGTTTGGTGTGGAGGAACTGGATTGGCCTGCACAGAACACCTTTGGGAGGAATCAGAACACCAATTGCGAGCCAGGCCTTCTCGTCCAACATCACTGCCTGACCTCACAAATGCTCTTTTGGCTGAATGGGCATAAACTCCCACAGATACACTCCAAAAGCTTATGGAAAGCCTTCCCAGAAGAGTGACGGCTGTTATAGCCGCAAAGGGGGTCCAACTCCATATTAATGCCCATGGTTTTAGAATGGGATGTCCAGCAAGCTCATATAGGTGTGATGGTCAGGTGTCCACTCATAAAGTGCTACAGAAATGGTTTTATCAGCTTAGGAAGAATAAACAATATTTAACCGTACCTGCTGCTTCAGCGGTTTGAGCTGTGCATCAAACTTGGTGAAGTCTTGTGGAATGACTTTGTTGAAAGTGAGGCTTCTCAACTTCTCCTCCAGCGCGCGGTTGGCGGCCTCCAGCATCCGCACCTCCTCCAGGTAGGCGGCGAGGCGGTCGTTCAAGGACCGCATCTGCATTTTCTCGTTCCCCACAACCATGAGGGCGCCGCTATCTCCTCTGCTGCGCAATCCCCCGAACCCAACCTGTACACCTCCACCACCCAAACCACCTCGGTTTCCCATTCCGCTACCCATGGAGCTCACGGGGACGGACATGCCCCTGAATCCTCCTCCTCCACCAGCCATCCCGAAGCCTTTCCCGAACCCGATCCCCGCCGACGCCATCAGGGACCCCCCGGAGAAGGAAGCCTCTCTGCGGCTCCCCAAGCCGGAGAATGAGTTGGCGGAGAACCGTTGTTTACCGGTCAGAGTCATAACTGTTGACACAACTGCCTGGCTGACTGAGAGAAAGATACCTTCTGTGGCCACACCGCTATAGGGACCTGCACGCCTGAGTCTATCCTATGGTGCGTAAAGAGCTGGGAATATATAAGGTGGTGCGCTCGGTTTCCACGCCTTTGCCAAGATTTATGAACCCACCCACCTCACGCACTCCCTCACACTCCCTCGGGCGTTTGTTCCGTATGGGAAGCCGATAGTCAAGTGCCAAAGGGAAGGGCTCGGTACACCACAACTATTTTCTTTAACATTACATCACACTCATTCTAAAGGTGCATTCATTTGTTTTAGCCCCTTCGCCCCAGAGGTAGCTGAAACTAGGACGGATTGATTTGTGCCAACTTCCATGCACAAGGTGATATAGCAATAATATAAGATAGGATAGGGTAAGACAACCGAGAACTTAATTGCTCCCATGGTGAGCCAGATTCTCACCTCTAACCGTGGAGAGCAGCACCATATTGCAAAAGTATCCATCCCAATAAGTTATTTAATCTAGTTTTTCTTAAAACAAGCAGGGGAAGTTAGATTTCCATGTTTCCAATGCACATCTAATTTTGTTGTTTGTTTTGTTGATGTTAGTGGAGTGATCTGCCTTACAGCTTTTCAGATGGGACTAAATGACTTGTCTAACATGGATGGTTTTTGCACTGCAGTTCTTTCTTTTCATCGTTTTGAAGAGTGTGATCGAAATCGTAGCTTTAAGCTTGATGAAGATGAAGATGAAGAGTGAGTTGGGGCTGTTCACACCTGAGTTCGTTTTGTTTTGTTCTCACCTGTCGCCCAAGGGGGTTCATAGAAATATATGTCTTATCCAGGTTGCATGGGAAGGAGAGACGGGTTAGGATACATTTTATGTTTGACATTTTAGGATCAATACTGGAATTATACAGTTCTTTGCAAAAGTCTTCGGCACCCTAGATTTTTTAAAATATAAATTTGGTCTTAGATGTTGTTTTTGTTTGTTTTCCGCATTAGTGTTTTACATTCTTGATCTTTATAGTACATTTTGTGATATTTAGAAACTTGTCATTTCATTATTTTTGAAAGCATCTTCGCTTTCACATGTGCCTAAAACTTTTTCACAGTACTGTATGTATCAGGAACATGCCAATGTGAGGAATGTCAGTTTATAGGTATGACACCACCCTGCAGCAGCCTATAACTACTAATTACATGTGCAGTCTTGAAGTTTTATATTTGTATCCAGGACAATGAGAAATGCTGCAGACTTAGATGATCCTGATAACGTTTCTGTCTCACGGGAGCCTTATGCAACAAGATAAACCCCCCCAAGCTATAGTTGGTATCTGATTATGAAATGTTCCCAAGATCTTGCTAGTCAGCATGAGAAACAGGTCACCTGGGTGGAGGAAACCAGGAGAAAATTGTGAGAGGTAGAGAGCGTTAGTAAGAAGAAGATGGATAGAGAGAGAGAGATCAGTCAGTCAAGTTTAATCCAGTTTGTCATTTCACACATGAAAGCTGATTTGAAACACATCCATTTTATTTTGCCTGCTGTACCATGAGGGCCACAGCCCAGTTGCCTTAATTTTAGCATGGCGTGATGCCTTCCTCAATTCACTGTCATTTCAATGTACAAAAGTTGCTTCAATGGCATCCGATGCTCGAACAGCCACTACCCACATAGCCCCTCATCAAACAACACGGTGATATAGTGAGATAAGCTTTTACCACATAAATAACCATCTGAGACAGTCACAGATATATTTACAGATCTTTGACAAAGCTATGTTGTACTCTCCTCTATTCACAGAACACTGCTTCACATGGGTATGGCTATCTTTCATTTTGAAAAAGAAATGTGCTTTGATCCATCTACTGACAGTTGTTTCTAGAATTAAACTTGAAAACTGTACAAAATAAAAGTCCTGCCAGTCACTCTGACACGAGAAGGCATTTACAGGTTTGTTTTCTCTGTTGTTTGGCTAAAGGTATAAAACAGAAACACTCGTATTTGACAAAGTCTTCAGTCCACGACTGTCATGTGAAGAATCAGTAGCTTTTGGAACAGATAGTATGCTTATGTCTTATGAGAGTTAGTGTTTCTCAATAAACACACCTTATTGTGGAAAGTCTAAATTTCTTCTCACAGAAAAAAAAAAGTTTCATCCTCTATTTCAAACAATGAAATTATAAATAAGCAAACTTTATTACAGTTATGATAACTGTTCTCTGTGAAATTATTTCAACATTTTACAAAATGCTCCTCTGACATGAATATGTCTCAGTGCTCTTTTTTAGGGAGGAAGATTGTGGTGTACAATTTTCATGCACATGAAGGGGAGTACAAATAACTCCTCCAATACTAAGTACTTCTAGTAAAATCCAAGGGCAAGAGAGGTAAGCTGAGTGTGTACACAGACATGCACACATGCATATGCTCATCTGTGTGCATATGAGTAAATCTGCACGTTTTCATGTGTGACTGTAGATTTCACCAGAATTACTTTGGGATTACAGCCTTCTTGGTGATGCTCGCTCTCCTGCTGCCTCCTCCTCCTCCTCCTCCTCCTCCTCCTCCTTGCCAAAGGTGGCCAGGGATGGTGAAGGCATCCACACTCATGCCCATGGTTTTAGAGGGGATGGCGCTGAACTGCTTCCTGTCTGAACTATATTTGAAGATGGATTCCACCTGGGTGGAGCCTATTGTCCGCGGGCCCACGCCAGCCAATCGTACGAGCTCCTGGGAGTCCGGGCTCATGGTGTACACGCCCCGGAACTGGCAGTTGGCATCACGGAAGAGGATGAGGAAGTGGTTGGCGGGACTCTTCTCCATCTCCTGAGGTTGGAAGAAGTAAGAGATTCATCAAGTGATGCAGCCTAGTGCTCAAATAACAGAATTCACACCAGGATTTGATCGACTTGTGTCATGAATTTAACCAAAAAGGTATTGAAGTGGGTACTAGTAAACACGTCTAATGCAGAAACTGAATCCTCTACCTCAACTATCTTGTTCTTTTGAGTCTCGTTGACCTTGCCAGCCAGACAGCAGCGAGACAGAGCGTTGTGAATCATGAATTTGTTGGACTTGAAGCTTGGCTCCTTGAAGAGCTTTGGACCTGCAAATACAAACACACACACACACACTACTATTTACACAAATACATGTATGCATACAAAAAGAAACACTTTGGCATTAAATACTGGTACTCGAGTACTGCTGTGTATACTGTGTAGTACCAGTGTATTCCGGGACAGCCGAGGTGCCATTGGAAGCCGTGTCACAGTCTCCGTTCTGATTCGTCAGTCTGCTTGGTGACATACATCGCAAAGGAGAAGCAGGACGGCTGTTGGAGAGAGATCAATCTGTGAATAGGACCTTGCGGGTATTTCCGTCATTGTTTGGATCCTTTGTACTAGATGTGATGACAGACT
>CABFOQ010042488.1:0-14865 GCA_900660455.1 Gephyroberyx darwinii | reverse complement strand
CTTGAAAGGAGGAAAATCCATTTTTAATGCGCTCAGTTAAGAAAAGTAGTGTTGATGAGGGGGGAGCGGCAAAAAAATGCAAAGCAAAAATATTGTAGAATAAATGCTTTTCAACATTCTCGGGAAACATTCAAAGACGACTCGACCCAACTTTTTACTTTGTTTGCCACTGAAGGTGTGCTTGCTGCTGCGGGTTTCACAGATCTAATAAAGCTGTCATGAACATATAACTTTTTTATTACATAGGGTTGCTGTATTCATTTTTGTTTGTTTCCATTCCCAGACTGCACTCTTGCCTCTGGATAATGGGTAATACCAGCTTCCCAGGGATCAGATTGCATCAAAGTATACTTCTCTAACTGGGGCACGCGTGTCTCCTTGTGTATGTCACCCTTGGACTCAAACAGCCCTTTGCCATTAGATGTGTATACATTTGGTATTCTGGTACTAAATCAGACAGGGGGAGGACGGGAACATCGCCATATAAAAACTCCTGATGTTTGGCCTGGTGGAATTACCACTGACTGACAGTCATCTCTGAAGTGCAATATAAGGTGCAACACTGAGTAACATGGATCAGCGATTGACACAGCGCTATGGAACTGGCATTCTGTGGCATGTGTCAGCATTTTAACCTGTAGCAGCCTGCTGTACAGCAATCAAATTGCATGTATTAAAAGGAAAACCTCACATTCACGGGTCCATTTTGGTGTTGGGTGGTGTATTTTTCCATGAGAAACTAGCCAAACGAGATATTTTCCAGCGCAGTTTAATAGCAAAACAATTCTCAACTATCTAAAATAGTTAGTAATCGGTAAAGGTCCGATTTTGGATGTCAATCCCTCAGAATCAACAAGAACCGGTTGCTAGACTCACCATTTTGCACATTTTTACATTCAACAATCACACTGGGAGAAATCCATCGCAGAAGTGGAAGAGACACCAATTTCTAACCCAGCAGTAGCCTCAACAAATTATAATGCATTGCAGGGGTGCGGCTCTCAGTTTTTCTCGACTCTCGCTCTCTTGCTCTTACCATCGATATTACTATTGCTATCGCTCTCTCCACCTACACAAACAGCTGGATGCAACAAGTTCAGGCACGTTCTCTGGGGGTTTTGAGAAATGCAGGAAATCGCTAATTGAAGTAGGTTGGGGGAATGCTTCATCACAAAATAACTCCTGGAATACATTGAATATTACAGATTGATGAACACTAAGAGTATCCGTGTTTTCCTTTAACTGGACTTTACTGGAAGCGTGTGGAGAAACCATCTTTGATGCAAGATGCAAAAGATGCAACCATGTGGCATTCAATATGAAATAAAAGCCAATAGAGGAACACCATTACAGCCATAGGCAGAACAAGCACAAGTCATTAGTCTGTGTCTGTACTCACACCTTTTTCAATCAAGGTTACTCAGTCCTTTTATCCTTTCCCGAGGTGTCCCTGATCCCCTAAGGGCATTGAAAAACTGGTGAATTTGGAGGCCTTGGAAATTGTAGTGCTCCAGTTAAGCCTCATTTGCTCTCCCTTCCCTATTTGCATGCTCCATGCACAGAGGCTCCAGACAATTTGGCAAGAACGGTAGGAGTGCCTCCAAAAAGTTTGCAGACGATGTCGACTGCACACACTTTTTACACAGCCAACAGCGATTTTTATACAAAGCCGCTTTCAGACTAAGCCTAGAGGGACTTGGGGCCCAAAGAGAGAAAACGATCAGCTCTGTTTTTCCTGTCCAACTGAGATGAAGAAATACCTGCTTGGCAACGACTATTGGCAGGGGGCAGATTTTAACAGCAAACTACAAAGTCAAGACTAGAAATCTATTAGTAGATTTCTGCCTCAATTTCCTTCTGCCTGTGGCCTGCAAATACTAGCTATTTGGGATATTAGTGTTGCACCTTCTCTGGTCTGGTTACATGTGAAAAGCTCCATGTGCTCGACGTCTTCAGACTGCATCACAGACTGTTTGTGCCTATTGGAATAGTACAACTTGTGTATAGAATGTATCCTTTAATAATTTAAAGGAAGCAATAACAACTTTGACAAAATCGACAAAACAATCTTGTTTTTCTTGATTTTGGCGGTACCTTTGGTGACAAGCGGTCATTGCCTTGGTGTTTTGCACTTCATTTCCCAGTGATCACTTTGCCACAGTGTCACCAAGTCCTCTGACATCGCTGGATTGACAAACCCCCTGCAGAGGTATGAACTGCGAATGGGTTGAATCACTATTGTAAAGTATCACTCAGCAATAGAGAGTAGCAAAACAGACATTTATTTATATAAAAGGTGCAGAATATTAGTTCAAAACAGACATTTATTTATATGAAAGTTGCAGAATATTAGTTCAAAACAGACTCTTTGATTTTTTGACACTACCATAACACAAGGCTGGCTTGCGTATCATTTTAGAAACCAGGTCTTGAAATTCATAGGAAATGTTATCACTCCTTAACAGCTATTCTTGCCGTTAAAGAGAGGGAGAGATGTTTACAAAAAACAATTACATGTCAGCGTTGCCGGAAGGAACTCTCAATAACCGTTGATCTGGAGTTTATTTACCACACTAGCACTTGTACTCTAGTTGTCCTGTTTTGCTGTAGTTAATGGACTTTGTTGGAGGCAATTTCTCATTTATCTGTGAAATTCAGACTTAGCATTGCTTATAGAATGATACTTGATTATTGCCCCTCTGAGGATGAAGTGAAGCCCACAAAGCAGAACCATTTCCATCCAAAGTGATAGCTGAATTCTGTATCATCACAACAAGCTAGTAAACACTTTTCACAGCTCTCTGTGCGGTTACAGATTCAATCAACTGAAGCTCTTGTTGACATAGCATACCAAATCAGGCCAACTGTTGGTAAGGGTAGAATTCCCACAGATAATACAATCCCAGCTAAAGGCCTAAGAGGAAGAAGAAAACAAACCATTCAAAATGTATTCTCTCCCAAATCCTCTTATAGCACACAATGCATTTACCCAGGGCCGGCACCAGCTTTCTGGGGTCCCAAAGATTTTGGCTGCCTCACAACATTTCAATTTACAACCCATTCATTTGTATGACATTGTGACACACCACCCATTGTAGAGGCATCTAAAAGTGTGTTCAACATGCTGCTAAATTTGAAAACTAATGCCCCATCACAAGGGGAGCCCCCTTGTGATGGGGCATTAGTTGGGTTTAGGGTGACAATTGGCATGTACCCAATGATTAAATTCAACATTATTATGGTGAAAAAGGAGGATTTGTCAATTTGAAAAGACTAACCAATTACAATCTTCATATGGCAATTGTATAACTATAACAGTTATTGTGGTTAATAATCAGTTCACTATCAGACTAAATAAAATTTCCAGCTTGATGCCCGTTATTCTTCTCCGGGGCCCGCTAAGCCATTTGGGAACCCCCTAGAGTTGAAATGGTGTTCACCTTCACCCACCAGCAATGTGTATGGGATGGACAGGTAACACTGGGACATAAGAAATTCCAGCTACACCTGCAGAACTGAGAACAAAAATGTGTTGGTAAAACTGATGCATTTTGGCATGTGACCTTCATTGGGGTTTGTAAAACTGTTAATTCAAAAGTCTATATAAATACAAAACACACACTTAAATCAACCAATCAAGTTCAAACTAGCCATACTAGCCTATAACTGTCTAGGCAAACTAGTTAGCTACCCTGCTTTCAAGATCATGAATGCCATGGTCATGACTGAATGAAAAACAAAGATCTCTACTTGCCAATTTGCTGCACTTCCCTATGTCCTATATTTTTCTAATCCTCCCTGTATAGTGCCCATCATAGGCCCTTACTGGCTGATTAGAGCTCAGCCAATGGCTCTCTTAAAGACTCAAGAAAACACTACAGGAACTGTTTGATGGTAAAAGCCCCCTTCATGCCCTCTGGGGAAAAAACTTTCAAAGTAAAAGATAAAAAAAAGGCCTCCCACTTTTTTTCTAATGTGATCAACATTAACCTCAACCAAAGAAGTGGTTTAATACTTTGATGCCTAATGAAACCTAATGAGGAAATGCAGTAATTCCTTTTGTCAAAATGCCTGTCAACTGGATTATTTCTTTTGATGGAACTCCTGTGTTCTGTAATCCGTTCTTCCAGGGGACGGGATGTTTCACCTCACACTACTCGGTACTCAGGGTACATGAGTATTGATAACTCTAAGCATCTGCGTTCTCAATTTTTAAAGGTGCTCCCTGGGAATAGATTTTCATGAAAATATACCCATGCAGTCATCTGGTTTGGATTTGTCAGTGCACCCCTAACATGTTTCTACTCGTGGTTCTAACTTTGTCACATGACCATATTCTCTGCTTCTCTATGGCTCAGAGAGGCTGTACATGTCAGTAATCTATTGGCTGTTAATTCCATTGTATCTTATTCTACTGGTTCATTTTAGTGTGTTTTTTGTATTAATATGGGTTTATGGATGAATTATTTCCCAAATCCTGATGGGCACATGATGAAACATTGTTACCAACACATTTTTTGTTCTTAGTACTGTAAGTGGATCCTCAGGGTTCATGCATGCAATTATAGGTAATACTGCATTTCGGATTTAAAAAAAAACAACAACTTTATTTAAACAGGCATGTGAACCCTTTCTGCAACAGCCTGCCCAGTGGAAATGTGTATTCTAAAGACTTGTTACATTTGAGGAGCAGATGAGGCTCCAAGTTCTACAGATGTTGTCATGTTTTGTATTCTGTCAATGGTCCATCGTTTCTACATAACTGTATTGTTGCATATTTATGTAGCAGTGCAGATGAGAACACCGTGAAATGAGTTTCTTACCTGCATAAACAATTTTGCTAGTTGTCCCAAGTTACCTCTGCTACATTGAGAATACACAATTTTCACTAAGCACTGCTCGCTTTGGCGAGCTCCGCTAAATCCACTTCTGGGCTATTGTGCCGTAAGTTATGATGTTTGGGGGCTATGTTTAACAGTGATGTGCAACATCACTCTTTCACAACTATGGTAGTTACACAACCTTTCAGACACTCCGAGATAAATCACCTCTGTCTATTAAACCAAAGCTCCACAGGTACCTCCCTACATGATATGTTACTTAAACTGGTCTTATCAGTGCCGTGTTTGTTTATGGTACAATAATGTTCAGGGCCCCAGTGCATCTTTTGTTATTCCAAGGCACTCAGCGGTATCGGGACACCTGTTTGTTTAATTTAGTTACGTTTTTTTGTTGTCACCGTCTAAACAGCTGGAAATTTCAAAGCTGCTGTGCCCACCCTGTGCACACGCAAAAAGACCTTGGCGCTAGGAACAACAGAAGCACCACAGAGCGGGAGATTGGAGGGCACCGAGGTTCAGCAGGGTGCTTGGAAAAAAGGAAGCGGTCGCTGTGGATGACCCGGGAGGGAGTGCATAATAAGGGGACCCGCATCAAAAGCTGTCATGCCCCCATCCCCCTGCCACACCACCCTACGGCCCCCTGCAGAGTGATGAAATGTCAGCACCCTAAACAACCAAATACGCATTATTGATTGTTCTAAATCGTTTCCCTTAACATCCATCAGGGTCTGAAACTAAATATTTGGCTCAACCAACAAAGGGGATTGTCAAATTAAAACATGTATCTGCCAGGGAAAAAATTATGATTAGTTATTTTTATGAAATCATTGACATGTTTTTATGAAATTCTATGTACAAAAGGGTTAAGCATATTCACATGACATCACATCACATGTTAGTTACAAATAAAGCAGATTTACAGCAAATAAATGAACAGATGGGACTTATCTGTCACAATAATAATATTCCTACCTAATATAACTGTATTCTCCCTGACATCTGAATTGTTTTGCCTGAAATCTCCTGAGGAGCAACAAATTGAAATAAATAAGATGTTTGTTCTATGGGACTAATGATCCTTACAAGAGACTATAACAACTGGGAATAATCTAAGAGGCTTGCCTCCGAATTTATTTGAATTACCGCCATGTTACAGATCAGCACTTTGGTACGCCACTCTTTGACCTGAGCAGTCATGTGTGATGGTATTAAACTGGATATCTCATGCATTCTGCCAATTGTCAGTGTAAAGGAATTCATTCTAAAATACTAGCGTATGGTAAAAGAAAATGTGATGAAGATTAATGTCCATCCCTCAATACTTAAAATAGATGGATGAATAGATCCTCCACTGCCTTTTTGTAATTCTCTATTAGTCTTTTAGCAGAAAAGCAGTTACAAAATTACCTTTAGTCTTTGCATTATTTAAAATATTGGTTAACTGGCTTGTTAAGTTTTTACTGTATTTGCATGTTGTGTATTCACTTATTTAAAGCAAAACACAGAGAGAGGGAAAACAAGTCTTTAGGAGAGTGTGTCTGCTATTGAACATTTCAAAAGGCCTTTGTTTCCAAAAACCAATTACTACAGTGAATAGATGGCCTGCACTGTAATGATTTTATTGTTGTAAACCTCCCACCCCTCACCAGAACAACAATGTGAATCTTAATTAACTTTATAATAATCCACAACTTTAATATGTGTAGGAAGACGAGGGAAAACAAAGTCAAAGTAATCAAGCAGCGCTTTATTTCAACGCCAAATCTGGTAACAACTTGTTGAGGTCTAACGTGTTCGCTAATGGCAGAAAACAATTGCCTCAAAAGTGGAGAATGTCTTTAATCTCACATTTGGTATGAAACGTTTTGAGAAAAAAAGATGGAAATTCAACGAGGGATTCTGGGAAATTTATCAGTTATCATATAATTTCATGAATAGGTTCATCCCATTCTCATACAAAATGTACTTACATTTATCTCCATCTATTGTATGAAGTGCATAGTCAATGGAGGACTATTCCTAAACTGTTTTCAATGCCACAAATGTAATATTACACTATCTGACTCTCCTCATCACACCGTTTAATACAACTTCAACGGATGAAGCATTTTCCTAGCCCCGACCCAAAACATTAGTTTCACGGTAATTTCATCGATCCTTCTCATGATGATGCCTGGAGCACAATCCAGCCACTCAGCATACAGTTCAATTCTATTCAGTTCTAATTGCTTCCCTTGAAATATATTGAAAACAAAGCAGAGCACTTTTTAAACCAGCGCGCTGATCAAAAGAAGAGGTGGATTGTGGTCTTTAATCCTATAAATACACAATATCTGTTACATTCACACATCTGGTAGAAATCATGAGAGTAATTTTGTCTCTCTCACAGGGTTTAGCCGTTAATCTGTGACCGTTGGTGGGAAATAATAGATTGGTATAGATTATGCTGTTCTGTATTTAATGTCCCCATTGTTATGCAGCAAGCAAATTTACCATGATTGCTAAGAGTACTTAGCATGTTTGCGCATGGTAACGATTCGTTCATATACCGATAACTCCATGATACGCTTCATGCTTCCTCATGAAGCAGCAGTGCTCTAGTAGTAGCAGTATGAACATGATAAAACATATTAAATATAGATGAAATTTACCACACGTGTACACATTCAAAATTATAACGCAATATCCTTTTAAAGCAACACTAAGCTACTTTGCACGTGGGGTAGCTTAAAACTTTCAACTTCAATACCCTGAAATCAGTTACCTGTACACAGCACACTCGTGTTTACCAACCCGGTTGGTCTGTGATCATTTTAAAAAGGGCCAGAGAGAATATTGGTGAGTCCAGCTTTCTCCGGACAGAGCACTCGCTCGTCGCTCGTTTAGGAGGCAGTTTTGTAATTTGCTATTACTTTTCGATTTGCCACTTTCTGTGGGTGGGAAGATTTCCCGACACCAGAATGGCTTTTGGGCAAATGGGGTGAATATATCTATCTGAATTAGGGTGGGTGGGTCGTTTTTCTCTATTGCAGCGCAACTTTGTAATTCAGCCTGATAAGCTGGGTGTATTTTCACTTACAAATCTTGCCTAGTACAGCTTTAAAATTGAGGCCCTTTATGCTATGAGTGGTTATCAGTGGTTTTGAGGGACACGCTGTTTGAGGATAGACTGTTACATTATCACCTCATCCTCCATGACATTTTGCCCCTTCTTGTACTGTAAGTTGAATACTCTACCACTGCACAGATATTACACATTTTATTTGTTGTGCTTATTTGTTTGTGTCACTCCTCCAACTTTCTCCTATCCTTCACACCACTGGTAACCATTAGACAGCAGGACTCTATTATTTTCTCAAAATTCACAGTTAAAATATTGTAGGAAGTTGACTATGAGTCATACAGAATTCAGAAGTTGACCTTGTGTGCTGCATGATTGAAATGATTGCAAAAGCAGTAAGCATGTGTTGAAAATCACAGTCTTCACTGGGTTATAGCAACGATTATTACTCATGCCACGCAGATCTGAGAGACGGAGAGAGAGAGTAGAGAGAGGGAGGCTGGACTATTAACATTGTGTCATGCCGCCAGTGCCAAGCAAAGTAAACAAGCAAGTCAACAGAGAGTCCTTAGCGGTGATTTAAAGAGGGTTAGTGGCGCTTTTAGCCTGAGGGGACGAGCACCAGGGCCAGGCTAGCTGACTGATTTAGCGGCCTTGTTTATAGATAGCACAGATAGAAACAGTGCCAATGGGTGTTTCCCAAATGTCTGAAGGATGCCATGGGGCATCCGCTGGGCTGTCAGCCATTACTGAGCTGAATAGCAGAAGCTGACATGAATAAAGATTTTTCCAACATCATCAGTATACTGTTTTTAATAATAGACAGTTACGCTCCTGCAAAAAGCTATTCATGTGCTCTAAGTGGATGATACTGCCCTTAAGAGTGCTTTGCCTCTACTAATTAATTTATCCTTTATTTATCCAGGGAAAGTTGACTGAACATGCGCTGCTTCACATTTTCATGTAGCAGTTTGGGGGTTAAGTGCCTTGCTCAAAGGCACCTTGACAGTGTTTCCTGAGGGAGGGGAGAGCGTTACTCGTTCATTTTCCCCACCCATATTTTTTCCAGCCAGTCTCGGGATTTGAAACAGCGACCTTGAGGTAACTATGACATTAACAGTCCAGTATAGCTTTCACTGTCGTGTTATTCCCTGAGCCTTTTCAACTTGCTCAGACATGCAATTTGAACACATCGCTCTCACTTCATTGTGTTACCTAACCTACTGTTGCTGCTGTTAGCTAGAGTTTACACATTTTTTAACACAAGATTCTGCTAGTTGCCAAAAAAAATCACAGCACCACTTTTGCATTTGTAACCTCCGCTGCTATAGACATGGTATCACCTCGGTGCCCACCATGTGAGCAGTGTTTGGCAGACAAAGGGGAAAAAGCTGAAGAATCCTTCTTGAACTTTTTTTTTTCCTTTTCCTTTTGTGCTCTTGTACTGGACAAAATCAATATGTAGTTCACAGTAGTGCTGCCAAGCCAATGTTAGGCTCAGCTCATAGTGGATCCCACAAAGACACCGGTCGGCTCAAACTTCGACCCAAGCACTCCGACACAAACACACACAGACACACAGCAAATTGAGAGGAGCTGAGAGTGGAGGAAGAGGTATGGAAAATGAATTCAGAGATATCCCCAACTTACTTAGAAACCTAGAGGAGAGTTACAGTAGTTTTCAACTAGTTACTCTAGTTCAACTAGTTACTTTAGTCTAGAAACATCACACATATATATATATATATATATATAGATTTCAGTCAACCAACTCACGTATTGATGACATGAGATGGCAGAGAATGAGCAGTGAGATTAATGGTTTAAATAGACCGCGCAATCGCAGTGGCTATGTGTACGCTCAGCTGACACGTCAGCTGACTGAACTGTAGCTCCTCTCGAGCTGGAGCAGGCTCCACTATATATAGTCTATTAGCAGTAATGATCTATTACTACTAGCAGTAATAGTCTATTATTGCTAATTACCCTGATCAAATCAGCAGCAATTAACACAAATAAACTGTCCTGACATGAAGTCAGAGAGTCTGAATGTGTGGTTGATTGCATTGCATTGCAACTGCATTATTTCTTGACAACCCAACATGATTCACATTTCTTTCTCAAAATACGTAAATGACACTAAGCACGGACACACACACACACACACGCACACACAGAAATAATGATTTTTTAGAGCTGTTGTTCTTGAAGTCATTTAGACAAATCAATATAAACATTTTTGCATGAGGGGAAAAGGCCTTTGAAAAACTGAGACAACAAGCCAGACTGACTTACACACACACACACACACACACACACACACACACACACACACACCCATCACCATCCCACCCAATCATTAGCTCCAGTGATTCTTTAACCGTGTCTTGTCAGTGTACTTTGGACTGATGGGAAAAGAGGGCTACCAAACCCTGAACCAGACAACACCCAGATTCTGTTTTCAGTAACAGGAACCAATGGATTGACATGATCCAATTCATACTATGTCCACTCAATTTATTTAGGTCAAAAGTTTACGGAATTGAATTTCACTGATGAAGCTCAGGCAAGCTCTGGACTTTTTTCCTGTCCAATTAGTAAGGTTTGATTTGGCAAACTTACCACCATTAGCACAGGCCACCAAGGGAGTCGAAGCAACTAGACTGTACGGTTAGACCGACTTATCGGTTTGCCAATATATTGGACCCATTCTGGCCTTGGGCATCAGACAGACAGTGTCATCCATCACTGATATGATGGATATGATGCAGTTGTTGTGATTGTCTATGGGAAGCCCTTAAGCTGAATTTATTCTAATGCAACACTTTGATCAGTATGCATCAATAGGTTTATTATTATTATTATTATTATTATTATTATTATGGGTTTCAATGGAGATATTTAAGTGCATGGTCTAAATGCTGTTCCAGAGGCTGCTTCACCCTCCCAAGAATACAATTTGGGGGGAAAGTCTGAATACTCTCAGATTTAAAAAACCTTTCACAAAGATTTTTCACAATCAGATCACTCCTTTCTTTTTGAGTGTGAAGCTAGCGCCAAAGAGTGTGACCTCAGCTCTCACTCACAGTCTAATTCCAGCAAGACTTTTATTCATTTATTCTTGTTTTTGGGTCTGCCGCACACGCTTGTCCATGTCAAGACATTTTCGGACTCATGCATTTGGAAACACGGCAGTACAGTAGCAGAGTGCTCTGACATAATCTCAAAGAGTGAAAATTTGATGTTAAGTGGGAAGTTCATCAAAGACCTTGGGTAACCTCACGCTGGGTCAGAATCGATTTTGACTATGTGCACTCAAGCAGCGGGGCCAAAAAGTCACATTAAAAGGAATGTGCTTGCAATCTCGGATTCTGACTGGACACTGACAAAAAAAACCCAAACATACATCAGAGGAATGTTGAGGATATGGGCAGCATCCACTTGCATGTGTTACGTGCTCTCGCTTTCGCAAGCAGGCTCGAGATCCAACGGTTGAACGAAATATATAAAGAATTGGGACACGCACTGCCTTTGTAGTCGAGACAAAAAGGAATGAATCCATAAATTAGTAGAACCCCTGAGCCGCAAACGCACCAGAGGGTTCATGCAGAAAAAAAAACAAAAAAAACGGCAACAGATTTCTAGCCCAGTGAAACTAGCAATCAAGAGGCCGGTGTGGGGTGGGAATGTAGATAGATAGCTTGTTGATCATTCCCCACGGAAATGCCAATAGTATCTCTTGGAGTAATTCCCTTAAGGCGAGGATATCATGTGATTAACGAACATTAGAGGAAGACAGTGGTAATAACCCCATTAGGGACTTGCACCATTTCTTCCTCCCCGCCCTTGTCTCTCTTTTCCCCTCTTCCGTCACCCTTTTATCCCGCCGTCCTCATAGTTAGTGTGAGGGAGAAATGCAGAAAAGAGGCTTAGGTGGGTGTGAGTATGTGTACAGTGTGCGTTTTGTGTGCATGTTTAATTGATTCACCCAGATTGGCAGTGGATGTGTTTGTGTTTGCACGTGAGCACCACAACACCAGCCAGCGGCCTCTCCGCGAGGTAACCGGGGTTGATAGATCATTATCCTCTCGGGAAAGTCAACACCTCCTTCCCTTGCCAACACCTCCTGCCTGGCCCGCTTTGTAGGGAGAACTCTCTGCAAGAGGCCTGGAAGCACTATAAGCCGGGGCCTCAGCCAAGAACCACATATGCAGCAGGCTGGTGTAGTGTATTTTTGAGGGTGTGTGCACTGCGGTGGCGGGGAATGTGGGCTCGGTTCAAGTGATATACAGTACAATCCATCTGTGTCTGAAAGAGTAGGGTAAGACAAGATGAAACTGTATTGATCCGTGTGGGGAAATTAGGTCACTGCAGCAGCAAAGGCAATTAGATTCAGCAGGGAAAAAGACAACTAGAATATAAGCACACAAATACAATATGAAATAAGCAATAAAAGCAATAAAAAGAGTAAAAACGAATAAAGCAAGGCTGAGTAGAGTGCCTAAAAATAGAGTGAAAATAGAGAAGTGTTGAAGTGAGTAGAGAAATGACACAGTGCTGACTAAAATTGTCATTGACCAACATTCCAACTTTCTGCACCTTTTCCTAAGCTAATCCATTATCGATGCTGTGCTGAGATGCTGCAGGGTTAAGTAGAGGACTTGTTCATTTGTGGCAGCGCGGCAGTGACGTGCATCCATAATCCAGCAGCGAAAAGGCAAATACAATGTCTTCAAGTGGGCAAAGCTTTCCAATTAATGTTGAATCACATATTACATGTCTTTTGGGAGGCAAAGCGTTTGGCATATTCACCAAAGAGGATGTGGAGTTCCGTCCTGAACACAACCTGCTGCATTTTGTGAATGGCCTCTGAGATCCTGTGTGTGTGTGTGTTTGTTTGTGTGTGTGTGCAGAGCTTGAAATTAACACCTGACAAATTGCCAAATGTGGGTAAAAATTGGCTTTGGCGGGTAACTGTCATTTCTCCAATACTGAGGTTTTGATTGGTGCGTGCTACTTTTCTTCCCCCCTGCTCTTTTTTAAAAATAGAACAGAGTATTGAACATTGAATTGTGTGGATGTCCATCCCTCCTGATCGAGTGCGAGGCTCAAGCTGCAGAGGAGGTTGAGTTTGGTTCTCAGCTGTACAAGAGCAGTTTCCTTGTAGCTGAAGAACATCGCAGCATACAAAGTATGGCAACATAAAAGAAAGATGGAAAGTGTGGCTATTTCCATAGAGAGTCTAGTTTGTCCTCTTTGTTGCAATGCTGCTATGAGCATATCAGCTATAATCGGTTCCCCTCTACAGCTCACCGCCTCACTTCACAACTCTGTGTAGTGTGGCGTGTTTGCAGTTCTATATCTATAGAGGAACTGATAAGGTAATCATCAAGGAATCAGATCACTAAGAAGGAAAGAAATCAACAGATAAAACTCATCAACTCATTATTAATCACAGGTCTGTGTAATATAAAGTGGAGTACCAATGAGTGGAGTAAAAAATACATTCATACAAATAATATGCACCATCAGCTCCAAATTATTATCATCAACATTATCATTACTGATGCAATGCACTAGCCACATTGGCTAGTGAGACAAGAAGTTAATTTCATCCTCACTCAAAAGTTGGTTGTGTGTACATGTGGCCCAACACCATGTAGCCAGCTTCATTTAACGTCACACCCATTTTACATCAGGTTTTCTCAAAGTTCATAAAAATAATGAATCTATTGATCTTTCTTATACAATATACCATTTTAACACTAACACGCAAAGATCAGTAATCTATGAAAAACAAACCACCTCCCACAATGTGTCTGTTTTTCAATGTTGGTCACATACAATATGTCATTATGCATTGAAATCTAGTCTCATCTCACATCAAGGCTGGATTAACGATACAATCCATGGCTGAGTTTCCCAAAGCCTTAATAACACTAAATCACATTAACACTAAGCTCCATCAGTTACTGTGCCTATATGGATGTAGCCAGAGGAGATACATTTTGTAAAGCAATTGGTAAAGCAATATACTGTATTCAGCAGCCTGGGGCGCCAACTGGCTATGGGAGCCCTGAAAAAACACACCTTTTTGCATCCAGTCATCATTTTTTTTTTCATACTGTAAGTGGGTGAAGGAAGAAGTGCTTGCGAATAGCGTTGTCACGACTACCGACATTTCAATACTACTTCAGTATCGATGAGAACAGTTTTAATTCAATATTGAATTTTACATATATTCGATAGTTTCACCTGGCATCCTGCGAGCGGAAATTCCATTTCAACGTCAACTCCAGAAGTGGGTTGAAATAGTTAGAAGAAGAAGAAGAAGAAGAAGGAGGATTGTGAAAAACAGAGTTGTAGTCCTGGACTGCAGCACTAAAAATTCAACAGATTCAACAACATCAAACACTACGCCACATCTTGAACTGAATCCTAGTACATCGAAACCGGTTGTCTAAACTGGTGGCAGCACCTAAATATGGAACTATTTTACTTGCTGACATAGAAGGATAAAATAAAGCACAGTGGTTGTTCTTTGACATTGCTTGATGGTTTTTCTTTGCCATGGTATCGTAGTAGTATCAAATTAGTAGTATCAGGTTTTTAGATGCTAAAGGGGCAATAAGTAAGGTTTTTTTTCTGACATATAGCACAACATGACTATAATACGTCTCCAATGACTCAACGATTCCTTCCAAAAATCTTTCAGTACTTCTGCATGTCATTTGAAGATAGCCAACCAACACTGTTGCAGGGGGTGTGAGACTGCTGATCGTGTATGGAGTCCTGCAGGCTGAGAAAAACAGTGGGGAGCCTGCAGTAATTTACTGCTAGCCGCTGCCACTGATAGCAAAACAAATACATGGCAGGCATGCATTAACACACACACACACACACACACACACACACACACACACACACACACAAAGTGTCACCTGTCAAAGCAGGTACATTAGC
>CABFOQ010042475.1:0-10664 GCA_900660455.1 Gephyroberyx darwinii | reverse complement strand
AACATGATGGTGTGTGTGTGTATTAAACACGTGTGTGTGTGTGTGTGTGTGTGTGTGTGTCATTGTGTCTGCTTCTCCATGTGTTCTTTCATTCAAGTGCTTTCCTGTGTGTATCCACAAGCAGGTGTGTGTGTGTGTGTGTGTGTGTGATCATTGTGCTTCTGTCCTGAGTGTAGGTGTGGTTGTGTGTTCATGTACAAGTGTGTGAGGATTTAACGTGTGTGTGTGTGTGTGTGTGTGTGTGTGTGTGTGTGTGTTGCCTCCCCCCAGACTGAGGAGGAGCCCATCGTGGAAGAGCCAGTAGAAGAGGAGCTTGTTGCTGAGGAGATTGTTGTTGAGGTCCGTCCACACTGATGCAAATACCTACACCGTATTTGGAGAGCGGTAGCCAGTCAGGGTCTTGGCAGGTCCTTGAAAAGTCTTGAAAAGTCTTGAAAAGTCTTGAAAGGTTAAATAAAACATGTCTACATTAGTACTATGTTTATTCTCACGACATAAATCATTTTGCAGCAGTGGAGGTCCTGATCCCCCGGGCTGTAAACCACTGCTGTATACAGTTTATATCAGTGTTTTGGAAAACCCCTTGCACACATCTGGGTTTCATTTTGTTGAGCCTCAGCTGGTCAGAGAGATGATGCAGTGCTCAGTGCTCGGCCTCCGGGCTCAGACGGTGCAGCCAAATGACCAGCAACAACATCTGCATCATCATCATCAATGATGCTCGTTGTTTAATGACCCTCATCTTCAGCCAGCATCACAGACTGTCCTGGAAGGTCTAGAAATATCCTCCACCAACGACGCAGAGACACATTCCTGCACGTTTATTGTACTTTGACGAAGAAATCGATTCTCATTCTGCTAGCAGACGCCTCTCATGGCATAAATGGAGCATGGTTATCATCGTGAGGGACATGCCGCCATGTTGGAGGAGTAAAAACAAAAGATGGTGATGCTTCTGTGCTGCAGTAAAAGGAGGGAAACACCAAGTCAACCAGTTCTCTTCCAACATGGCACCCTGTCCTTCATGTCCATTGGTAACCAGCAGTCCATCACGGTCTCAAACAATACTAAACTGTAGAAAGTCCCGTACACAAAGAGCTAGAGAGCTTTCATGTGAACGTTTTACCATTTCCTGTTCCAGAGGTCCAGCGGGACCAGAGATCCCACAGTCCTTAATTTTAGCCGACCGTGAGTCCGCCAGCCGGTCAGGAAGCCATTACGTTTTTCATGGCTTCACCACATGCCCAGCTGCTTGTTATTGTTGGATATTATGGTCGCTCTCGCCCATACTCTGTTTGGCCTGCAGGGAGGAGCCTCTCTTTAGCGCTCTTTAGTGGTGACGTTTTTTTTTCAGGAAACCAGGGGTATTTAAGCGGTTTGGTTTAAGTGGGCAGAAATAGACCTGCAGACTGTTGCACAGCAATCTTACACTTCACCATCTGCTCCACCAAACGCAGAGAGTACATTCTGTTTTTTAAAGTTTTATCAAGTCAGGGAAGCTAGTCTGGAGCCGGTGGGTGTTCGGTGCCTTGCAGAAGGGAACATGAATTCACTCCCAGACCATGTTTGAATTCAACCCCCCTACCACGGGCTGTCTTCTAATTATTTTTAACTGTGTAACTCAAATAGCTTTAGCGTGACTTTAACAACGCCTCTGCATGTGGTTTTGTCTGGGAGAGGTTTAGTGTTGGTTCACGGTCGCCCTCTGACCTCTCTGCGCTTGTTTTTTCCCAGGAGGCCGAGGTGGGGGCCAACCCAGTGCAGATTGAGACCGGAGAGTTTGACGAGGCCATCGAGGTTGTTGAGGATGTCGTTGCTGAGAGTGAGTTCACACACACACACACACACACACACACACACACTTTTGCGCAAGAGAAACTGTTCCCTGAACTCAATGATCCCATTACACACACTAAGAAAGCATGCATGCACAAAGCCACCCATACACACACACACACACAGACTTACGGCTGTGTCTGCTAGCTACTGCACACAATACACCCATACACACACATATGCGTACATGCACACACATGCAAACTGGTCTCAAGTCAAAAGCTGAAATAATAAGTCAAACTTCCATAAATCCTGTGGTATGCGGCGGTCATGCGTCATGTTCGTTAGCCTACGCATCGCTCGCGCTAACCTCCCCCGATACACATCCTGACAGCGTTTGATGCAGCTGCGCCTCACTCCTCCATCCTCCAAGTATCTGGGTTGTGAGATAGCGGCGGGTTCAGCAACGCCTCAGACTGGCAAGACAAACAGCCATAATGACAGACTGCCTCGCTCTCCCGGGACAGGGCTGTAATTATTTGTTCCGCCCTGCAGCCCGGCGTTGGAGAAGCAGGGGCATCGACCGCCGCGGGCTCTCTGCAACGCCAGCACCACTATATACATGGCAGGGTCCGCTGGACCGCCTAGCTGAGGAGACAACTTGGAGAATGGAGACAATTTAGTGACTGGAGTGGAAATAAACCGAAATAGACCCTGAACCATACAGAACAGAATGAAATAGAACAGAATATAGCACGACTGAACAAAGTAGAACCGAAATTGTAGAAATAATGGAATAGGAAAGAACAACGGACAGGATTTTGGTGTATTCAGTTACAAAATATGACCGTTTCTAATCATTTCATCAGAGTCAAATTTTATTATCCCACTAGGGGAAGTTTGGTTGCAGCCAGGTATTAAAAACACTTTCAATCATCATAAATACAACATAAAGAAACATACCAGACAGAACACAGAGACAACAATACAGTACAGCACAGTCCAAGATCACTTTGTGTGAAGACAAAAGACGATCAAATAGCTGAGGGCGGAAAGTGCCTAGTGCAATCATTTGTGCAAATTCAGCCTTTTAATTGCAGTGCAAACAAAACAAACACCCCCTTGGATTGAAGTACCTTCCTACCTGATTCAGCTTCTTTAGCTCAAACAAGAATAAATTCATTGACTTTCCTTTGGGCAGTAAACTCACTCAAGGAGTGGAAACCGGATCAATAGATTGGTTCAAGGGTGTCTTGTTATGTTACTGTTTTATTTAAGAGCCATAAAACTCCTACTGACATGACCGACAGCGTTCCTCTTGTTTCCTGGTCTCTCTGCAGACCCCTGCCTGAACCACCACTGCAAGAAGGGCAAAGTGTGTGAGGTCGATGAGAGCAACACCCCCATGTGTGTCTGCCAGGACCCCTCCACCTGCCCCGCTGCCATCGGAGAGTTTGAGCACGTGAGTTCAACCATCTTCAGCATTTCTTCAACTTTGTGTCGGGAACGTGACAATCACTGTTTTTAACTCTTATTCATAGTCCACTCATATGTGACTGGAATGGTATCACATACGCTCTTATTCTGTGCAGGATTATATAGCAAATTGATGATTAAACGCCCCTGGGGGCCCCTAGTGGCCCACCAATTACAATTTATTGTTGGTCAACAAGTAGCAAGCATCATAGCTTGGTCAACTATCATAGTAGGTCAACACACAAAGGCTGCATCCCATCTTATATGATGTAATATCCTGGAGAAAAGAATGTAAATGTACAGCAAACAAAATGCTGCCTGAGTTAGCCTTGTGATTCCTACAGGGGCTACAGCCCTGCTGGACATGGATGCACTGGTGCTTTGTCATCAAATGACTGTTGAAATATCCCCACCAAGTACCTCAGAGCCCATAGCTAATCTGTCTGTTCCTGCATCTCCAGGTTTGCGGTACCGACAACAAGACCTTCGACTCCGCTTGCCACTTCTTCGCCACCAAGTGCACCCTGGAGGGAACCAAGAGGGGCCACAAGCTGCACCTCGACTACCTTGGATCTTGCAAATGTGAGCTAACACGCCCTCTTCATGTGCTGCTAGCAACTCTGTCCTTTAACTCTTAATACTGCAGGATCTTTCAAATAATTACTGTTGGAGGGGAGGAGGAAGAAGTCCATGAAGAAAGGATCGCTCCTACAAATCTGGAGTTTATTCCCACTGCTCCATCTCTGTTTCTACTAGTCCTGACTCAAACTCTAAAATACCTTTGATGGCATCAGAAAATTCGGACCAAGTGAAACCCCGATGTGAGGCTCTGGTCCAGGGCCCGCAGTGTCTGTTATGAAACTGGTCTAGAACTTGAGTCATAACCCCTGAACTAGCTTCTGCAACTTGGTGGAGGCTTTCAACATCTCAGCATCTTCTAGTACCAGGAATGCTTACAGCGGGAATGAAACCCCCAACCCTGACAGTGTTAGTTCCTCCACCCATTGAGCTACATAGCACCATCTATTGGGAACAATACTGATACAGTGCTGATCACAATACAAATTTCCTTTGAATGATATGAGGGCCAATAAAAGGAGATCTGGTAGACCAGGGGAATGATTGGGAACTATTTGGATTGGAGAGTCACTGATAGTTCCTACATCCTGGATGCATCCTCTCAGCAGGGTCAGACACTAACTTGGGGCAAAGATGAAAAAGTTCAGCCTGATAATTAGGAGTAACCTTTTTTACATTTCACATTTTTTCCGGCGAGTTGTCAGTTATTCACGCGTAGATGCGATTCTTTCCAGTGCATTCTGGGTAAGAGAAATGGAATTTCTCAGAAACAGAAAACAAACAAACAAACAAGCGAGTACGCAGGAAACAGGAAGAAACGTTACTGGAAAATGTAGCCGGAAGTCAAAGAAAACACAAACCAGTGGTTGGGTGTTTTCAACACGAGGAAGGTGATCCTAGTATTTTTTTACTGTGTCATCGTCCCCCACTGTGTAGAGATCCTATTCAAGCTACTCTAACCTGTGGGGGTTTCTTTCTTTCTCCCTCTATTTCCAGTTTTTATCATTTGTATGGGCGGATAAACTGAAGCCAAACCTAAAGCTCTGAGTTCACTGCTAGCATAGCGCTCACTATCATGACATTTTCCAGCGCTGTGACTGAGGGGGGGGCGAGGCGATGTCTGCCTGGCAGGCTTCAACACAGAGATGGGAAGATTTGTCCAGGCATGCAGGCTGCATTTCTTCCACGTCCAAATAAAACTGACTCCAAGCCTTCACTCAGTAGAAAAGCCCCACAGTGTTCCCTCTGGGAAGAGATAGACCAGGGCTGACGGGTTCAAATGGAGATCAAGGTGTTGTTCTACATACCAAAATAAAAAGGATTCAGCTGGTACATCTGGATACTGGAGGATGGACTGAAACAGACATTTAGATGAGGATCATTTTGTGGTGTTGTTTTGTTGAATAGCCTGTAAATGTGCTTGAATTTACACTGAATTTGATGTACCTCTCTGAGCACCGTTCTGGAGATGTCAAACAAAAATGAAAGAGGGCAAATGCACAGATGTGGCAGGTCTAGAAAGCTGGACTGTGGAAAAAACAGATTCTCAAACCTCCTATTGAATTTCTCCACAATTTAAAAAAACCCTTGAGCCCCTACCGAGAGGTTTCCTCATGCTAACGGTGGCGTCTCTCTGCAGACATTGAGCCCTGCATGGACAGCGAGCTGAACGAGTTCCCCCTGCGCATGAGGGACTGGCTGAAGAACGTGCTGGTCACCCTGTACGAGCGCGACGAGGACAACAACCTGCTGACCGAGAAGCAGAAGCTCAGGGTGAGTACGCCTGAGTGACACCCAGGAGCAGCAATGCAGCAAGCATGTAAGAAGGGGTGCTTCTAGTTTTTAACTTCTTCCAGGGAAGGTTGACTGAGCGTGCATGGCGTTTTTCTAGCATCGTCCTGCTTCAGTTACACATATTGAGCTGCCCGGTGCAACCCCAGTCTACTGCTCCATTAGTGCCTTGCTTGGAGGCACCTCAGCAGGAGATGCTGAGGGACGGGAGAGTGTACACCATTCACTTCCCCAAAGCAGATTTTCCCAGCCAGGACTTGAACCACCGACTCTCTAGTCTCGCCTCGCTAACCATCAGGCTACTGCCGTCTCACATTTAAACCCATTCATTAATAAAGGAGGTTGTTCCTGGTGTATAAAATAAAATACTACATAAACTAGTAATGTTAGCTAGCTAGCATAACTATCACATCACATCCAAACAGCTTTAGCCACTTCGCTAGCTAGCTCACTTGAGTAAAGCACAATTTCAAGAGTACGTTTGCCCTACATATGTGTTCATGGTAAAATGAAATGAAGAAAATGATAAAATACAAAATAGTTCTCCATTAAACAACAATGCTGAAAATGTGCTCAGATTGCTCACGATGTAACGGCCAGAAACAACGACTTTTGAGCGAAGCAACTCGAAGTGAACTGGTGCTGTTCGGCCTGCATGTAGCGTCTCTGAACACTTGAACCACAAGACTCCTCTAGTGTTTTTCAGTCGGGGCAGGCTGGATCACAACCAACCTTGTGTTAGATTAATAATCCAAACAGTGCAATAACCCACTTCTTTAAATTCCATTACATGCTGCAGCGTTGAGCTCGCTCTGACTGCAACTGTTTGAAAACCTTTAGGTGAAGAAGATCTACGAGAACGAGAAGAGGCTGCAGGCCGGCGAGCACTCCCTGGACCTGCTGGCCCACGACTTCGAGAAGAACTACAACATGTACATCTTCCCCGTCCACTGGCAGTTCGGTCAGCTCGACCAGCACCCCATTGACGGGTACGTAGACGGGGAACAAGACAGAGCAGCCGTTATTATGTTATTATAACAGAATATTACGTGATATACAGAAGGGAGGAGCTTCAGCACATCCAAAGTTAAACACAATATTAAAAACACACTTTGATCGAACACGTTACAGCAGGGAAGCATTTTAAAGAAAAAATGTGAAGTATAGCTTTTTACAGGTTTTGTGCTTCCAAAGAAATCATAAAAATCATATGCACCAAAGTACAGGACTTTTATGCACACCCGATTTCTTCACAAGGCAGACAAAACCAAAAGAAAAAAGGTTTATCTGCATCCAAAGTTCTTTATTGGAGCAAAAAATATCAGTAATAGTTGTAATAAGTCACTTTTGTTCACTGGTTTTCTGCAAAGCTAGCAGATGGATCAAATCATACCAATATACCAAACTGCAGCAAGGAAGAGTTTTATTTCCTTCCTTCTTCTATCTCAAACAGAATTCAGGTTAGATTTAGCTCTGTGGTTTCCAATATGGCAGATCCAGGATCTGATCCGGGTTGGTATATTGACACCACAACAGGAAACCAACTTTTTCATCTACTGGCCTCAGTGGCTGGAGAATCCACGAATGTACCACGACTTCACCGGACGGTGTAACATAAATTACTGTGATGGATGGTTACCAGTCGCCTCAACACATGAACCAGCCGCAGCACAAATTTCCCATCATTTCCCACCAAGAAGTTCAAATCAACCCAAACAAAAACATTTTCACATTATGATATTATTGCACGGCAGAAATTCATATTGAAACTGTTTTGAACTGATATCAAAAAGATATTTAGGTCCCAATTTCACAAAACGATGCAGGTAGCTACATTTATATTATTTCCACCAATCACAGTCCAGCTAAAACAAGGCTCAGGGGTGCCAGGGCGGGGCCAATCAGCTGGGTCTTTTTTGATTGGTAGAAATCAGCTGTCACTTCTGCTTTTCCTTGTAAACCAAAGATTTATTTGCAAGACTTGTGTGAAAATGCTCAGTGAGGTCGGCGGACGGAGGCTTTACGTTGGTCCATTTGCTTGTTCCAGCTACCTGACCCACACCGAGCTGTCTCCCCTGCGCGCCCCCCTCATTCCCATGGAGCATTGCACCACCCGCTTCTTCGAGCAGTGCGACGCCGACAACGACAAGTACATCGCCCTGGAGGAGTGGGCTTCCTGCTTCGGCATCAAGGAGCGTGAGTATCGACCCACACCGGGAACGCACGAAGGCCTTTTGCCACGACGTGATCGGTTTAACCGAACGGTTCTGTCGGCGCTCCAAACCTTTTCTTCTCAAAGAAAACTTTCCTCCTCAGAAATAATCTCAACAGCTCGTCTGTGATTTAATATCAGAGAACTTGAAGGGAAAACCCACCTGAGGAAACCTGTAATTCAGGAGGTTTGTGATGAGAAAGTGATGATGAAAATAAAGGATCATTCCTTTATTTTCATCATCACTTTCTCTTCATTCACAATCAGGGGTAAAGATGATCATCAGTTCTGCACTTTCTAACTTTTTTTTTTTGCACATTTGGCATTTTTTGTCACTTTTGCACCTCATGTAAATAAATATTTGTCCTCTTCTTCTTCTTCTGATGAACTTACTCCTTCCTTCATTTATTGATCTGTGGATCTGTTTGTCCTGAACGACTGCTCACGTCTCTCCTGATCTCTTTGTGTTTGCAGAGGATGTGGACAAAGACCTGGTCCTCTAAGCTCCTCCCACCAGCAGCAGCGTGACTAACGGGAGAAGGTGCTGATCCCTAAATTAAAAATCACAATAACGGTGCTAATTGCAAATTATTTTTATTATTTTGTTTTTATAACAACCTTTCCTACCTATACCACTAAAACGATTAAAAAAAAGAAAGATGTGCACAGTCTGTACTAACCATCATGAATCATGCAATTTTCTTGTTTGTGGAGCAAAAAAAAAAAAAACCCAGTAAGTTTGTAAAAGTTGATAGAATAAAGTAAAGATGGCAGATGTAAATGTATTCTGTTCTGGAACGGGTTAAATGATGTTTGTTGTTGACGATATTATGTATATGTTTCTAGGAATTGGTTAGGGCTTGAGATCAATTTGAGATCGATTTGAAATCTTGAGGAGACAAAAATTGTAAAATCAAAAATAAAGTTTCTAAATAAACGATCCCTTCGCTTGCTTTCTAAAAAAACCTTTTATTTTTTGCACTCCTTTGGTGGTGGACTCATTTTATATGTCTGTATTTTGTTTTAATGCGTTGATCTTCTGCTTTTTTAATCTTATTTTCCAAACGGACTCCGTGTCCCATCGAGGACACGCGTGTTTGCGTGTTATTGATGTTGAAGCAATAAAGAGGATATATTGTTTGGAGGTTTTACGAGGAGAGAATCTCGCAGGCTGAGAGTTTTTCCCGCTCTTAACATGTTGCTACTGACACTGTGCGTCGCTGAGCACAACAAAACTCTTTCCATGAATAAAAGACTATGAAAGATCTCAACATCTCTGCATGCATTCGTATCTGCGTTTCTTTTCCCCTGCAGAGGAATTTCCTCTGACGCTGCTGGAAGAGAAGATGAGGGGAAGCTTGTCAGCACAGACAGTCTAAATATGAGATATCTCTTCATGTGCAGATGAAATAGACCCTACACAGGTATTGAAGGCTGCACTGGGCACATTGGTGACTGCAGATGCTAGCGAGAGGTAACAATTAGCACTTCATTACCCAGAAGTCAACGTCAGTAAACTGCAGCTTCACAGCAAAGGAAACCAAAAGGACGAGAGAGGAAAGAGTCCAGATCCCACCAGCCAGGATACCTTTACAGGAATATCTAGTGCAGCTTCAAAAGAAAACACACACATCTAGCGACAGGGCACAGCAGGGGGTTGATGAAGCGTTCATGTGTTGTGTGTGCAGCTCCAATATCTGAACGCTGACGTAGTGCAGCAGTGAAGCTTTCCTTCTGAGTCCTGAGTCGTCTGAGAACCCAAAATAGACTTTTTCCTCTCAGCACATTTTTTTCTTTCCTAGCACTTCTCTGCCAGCCATGATCATTCACAGGGATATTGTGTGGTTCTTACGACTGGCCGCTTGAAATGTTGATGATCTTGCAGTTGAGGCTCATTCTAACGTTGCTCTGGATAAGAGCGGCAGCCAAATCCCAAACAGGCAAATGTAGATGCTGCAGGCTTGTAGTTACTGGATGTGACTTGCAGGCTTGTAGTTAAATTCTGCACAGCATTCCCTCCATATCTATTCCTAAAGCTAAACATTTCATTTGCTGCTATTTAACTGAACTTTTGGAGGTTTTTGTGCTTCGATTTATGTCTGAACAGACACAACCAAAGAACAATGTTGTTTTTCTTAATTCATGGAAGTGTACTAATATAATTGTTCGTACTTACACTGTGTTGTAAGTACATCATGACTTTAATCAAGTAGTGACACAGTATTATTGTGCACTTACAATACTTTATCATCGGTTAGTACTGGAATAAAGAAACTCATCAGTTCATTTACACTATGAGAGTAAAAATGAAAAATAACTCAGTAACAAAATAACTACAATCAAAACTTTCAATTCCAAATAATCTACTGAGAAATCAAACTTATGAAACTTCTGAAAACTGGAGCTGGATTTCCCAGAGTTCATGAGTGTTGGTTTATGTGGAGGTGAGTGTTGATAGGCTCCATCTAAAAGAGATCAATAACCCTGAAGGGTGTGGACCGACGCTAGGTGGCGCTAGGCAGCAGATTCTCAACACCGAGGGTTTTGCAGTGCAGCCACCACATCCTCCGCCTCCTCCTCCACCTCCTCCTCCGCCTCCTCCTCCACCTCCTCCCTGCTGTTGCATTTTCACTAAGCTGCTCACGGTCCCGAGGGAGACCGGAGAGGGAGAGGGCGAGCACCCAGTTACCATCCCTCCCCGTTCATCCAGACAGCGGCGTCAAGAATGTGGAACAACGGAGGAGCCTCTGGTCCACAAAGCCCGGGACGTCCCGCCTCCCAACCACAGCAGGGAAATGTTCTCAACTTCCTCCTGTACTTTCTGTCTCAC
>CABFOQ010042473.1:0-13116 GCA_900660455.1 Gephyroberyx darwinii | reverse complement strand
CTTACGTCCTTGACTGGTACTTAAAGACTAGTGCAAACCCTCTTTTCTTTGAAGAAATGTATGTTGCCTATGTGCGGTGTACACCTCTTCCTCTCATGAGATCCCTTTTTGTAATAAATATATATTCAACTAAGACGAACCTCAGACTCAAGAACTTTTCTACATCACACCCCAAGCCTATTTCCAGGCTGATCAGATGGAGCATAAGACTCCAAGATTTTGATTTCCATGTAACTTATAGGAAGGGTCGGTACAATCTGGTCCCAGATGCTCTCTCCAGGGACATAATTTTGAGGACGGCACGTAACCGGTAAGACCGATAACATTTGTTACATTTTTGTGTTTAAGCGGTTTTGTGGATTACTTTTGAGTTTTGGTCCTGGAGCTGCTCCGGATTCTTTTTGGACATTATTAACAATTTTGTTTGGACAGCCTTTGTGGAAAATTACGAAGTGTGATAAAGGGACATTTGAAACATCATAATTGTTACGCATTGAGAGTCAACCTGTTGTCATTAAAAGCGATATCCTTGCAAACATTGCCTTAAGAACCCCACTTTATATCCCATTGCTATTTTAGGGGTTACTGTTATAATTGATCAAAAATGAATACATTTTTTTTACTCAGGTGATACTTCTTATTCAACAATACATTATTTAGAACTGATACAAATACATTTTTTAATAACAGCAAAATTAAAATATACCTAATATACCTAAATACCAAAACTCATAAACTTATAGAGTTTCAAATTGTTCCAAAATTAGATTTCCACCATATCCACCATGTTACCATATCCACCATATCCACCACGTCTCCATATCCATCATGTTATCATATCCACCATATTCACCATGTCACCATATCCGCCATGTCCACCATATCCACCATATCCACCATATCCACCATATCCACCATATTCATGTCACCATATCCATCATGTTATCCACGATATTCACCATGTTACCATATCCACCATATCCACCATATTCATGTCACCATATCCATCATGTTATCCACGATATTCACCATGTTACCATATCCACCATATCCACCATGTTACCGTATCCACCATTTCCATCATATCCACCATATCACCATATACACCATGTTATTATATCCACCATATCCACCATATCCACCATATCCACCATATCCACCATATCCATCATATCCATCATATCCACCATATTCACTATATTCACCATATTCACCATCCACCGAAACATCTCCTCTGACAAAGTTATTGCTGGTCTTTAATTAGCTGATACCCCATGGAATAACCCATACTGAGGTTTACTAATTGCTGACAGAGTAAAATGTACTATATCTTGTTTTCATCATTTCGTCATTCATCAAAAACAAATAAAATGTTTTTGCTCAGGTGATACTTCTTATTCAAGAATAAACTATTTAGAACTGACACAAATCCACATTTTTAGATCTTTGACAAACCTACCCTTCATACCAAGGAAGACACTTTGATGAACATGAAGCTGAGTGTTTATTTACCATTCCCAAGGAAATGGTAAATAGCTGTTTAATGTAGTATGTTAAGTAACAGAGAAAATCAAACATTACAATAAAGGCAAGGTGTCCCCAAACGTTTGATGGGCAGGCAGTGTATATAGTAATTTGGAATGAACAACTGTAATTGCCTTTTTTTTTGCCCGACAGTTACCCTGAAACAAGCCTGCCGTTTTAGATTATAGAGCAGAATGTGGTAGACTAGACTAAACTGGAATACAATACAATACAATACAATACAATACAATACAATACAATACAATACAATGCAATACAATACAATGCAATACAATGCAATGCAATACAGTAGAATAGAGTGTAATGCACAGTTCATTAGAGGTAGTTTTTTCTAGTGAACCATTGAGGCGCTAGATCACACCAGATATAAGATTTGTGACTTATAACAGGCATCAGTGTTCATTGATTTTTGCTGAATGTGAGATTCCAGGATGCTAAACCTGGCTGTTGTCTGTTTCATTCACAATGAGCAGACTACAGCCTCCAGGCTTGGTCTGCAGTGGACTTGCTGTAGTAGCCTGTCATGGACCCCACTCACAAGTAAGTAGTAGTAAGAAGTGAAGCAAGCAACAAGTTGTAAAATGCTCCATTTGTACATTCCACCCAACACTCCACACTAAGTATCATTTACAAAGAACTAGGACTAGAAACTAAAACTAGGAATACTGAAGGGTATATATATATAGCAATGGACAGAAAATATTGTGAGTTGTTGGCATGTTGTGAAACTCTTTATGGCTTTGCAGCATTTATCTATAGACCCTAATTCCACTCTTGTTATACATTAGTATAAATGTTAATCTTGGTGGTCATTCATTCAAATTCTATGAATTAGACATTTCAAAGCCTGATGAGACCATTTGTATGCAGCTGATAGATGTTTTATCCTCAGTCTCCTGTAAGAGAGATCAATGAATCGACTCAAGACTCAATTCTAGATGCAAAAAATCACTGACACTGAGCTGACAGCTGTTCTTAGTCAAGGCAATCAATGTAAATGCTGAAAATCATCATAATTAGGACCATTATTGTTCCAGTACCATTTCAAGTCAGAAATTAGTAGAGCATTATTTACCATAACAATACCAGCTGTTTCCATAAGAGGACAGTGTTGCACCAAATTCAAAATATTCCCAGGGCTAGACATTAATGTGACACCCTCACCTGTAAAAAGGATGTATTATTTTTAACAAATATGCGTGTCTAATTTGAGACAACACACGCTAGTATTATTATATTATATTATCTGTCAACAGCAGCATATGTTGTGTCATTTGTTGTGTTTATTAACACACGTGTTCAAAATGTTTTCAGCTCTAGCATTTCCACTTAATTCCCTTTGTTTGTGATCAAATATGAATTGTCATTTCATCTTTCATGCAGGTCATACTAAAAACACACACATCTGAATGGAAAGTGGATCAAAGTAAATCTGACATGACACATGAGGACATCCATGAATTCCTCCCTAGGACCAGGCACACCTCTGCCATCCCTCCCACCAACCTTCCCTACCTTCAGGAATTGCCCTCCACCTCTCAAATCCATTCATCCATTTTGGAGAAGCTTTTTATATCTTGATCACAAATATCCTTGTATACATGACTATTCCAAATAGTATGGGCAAAAAACTCTTATAGAGGCAAATCATAAACACTCTCAGTTGTTCACAACAAACAAATCAAAAATCAAAATCCGCATTATTGGTAAGCAATGTCTGTCGTATCGTAACCACTATTCTTTTAGGTTTGGCATCTTACAGTACACCTCATTATCATGAAAATGAAAAATAACTAAACAAAACAAGTGATATCACTAGATGGTAATGTACCATTGAAATTATATGATGCAGGGACATGAAAACAATCTATTGGTTAAGGTGAATCCACAGAATCAAGCAGCACTATGGAAAAGGTTTGTAATTTATGCTGTACATTTACCAACAGCTTTAATTCACTGATGAATTGAATGATTTATTGATAGATTTGTAACAAAGGAAGAACATTGTATAATCTTTTAGTTTTAATAATATAATTGAACATAATTGAATGATAGACCTTGCCCTCAGGTGACTCTTATCAGCCTTTAGGGCCCAACAGTGCGTGGCTTGCAGTTTCCTTATTGTCCGGAGGTCCACTGTCACCAGATAAGCAGGTTAGAAGCTTCTCTCATTCTGTTGTTTCCTCCACATTGTGCAAGAGTCATGAGTCAAGCCTACTAAAGAAAACACCCAGAGAAAATGAATGGAAAAATGAATATGTTGCGTGTCATAATATTTTAGATATTATGACATAGATAGATCTTTTTTTCTTTGATCACATGGCAGTGATGACTGATTCACAATGTGTAGAAGAGATAACTATTGCATTGTAATCAATTCACTGCTCATCCTACTATTCTGTTCAAAGTAGCGGTCTGATTTCTGATAAAGTATATTAATTTTATGCCAATAAAAATGTATTTATGTCTTGCCATGTTTACAGTAGGTAGGTCAAAGGATCAAGGCTATACCAGCTACCGGAGAGAGCGATGCATCAACCTCAAACATCCTATCTTTACATGAAAACTCAGATACACCCTCAATTATGGTACTGTCCAAAGGCCAAGGCAGCACAGAGGGTTATCGACACTGTATAACAGCATACAGTGCCCTTCCCTTCTCAGTGTGAGTGAATGGAGCTGAAGCAGTAAGATGTCCGGAAGGGTCCTTATAGTGGTGCTGGCTCTGGCCTGCGGGGCGTCTGCTCAGTCAGACCTGGAGACCAATGCAAGAGAGTTCCTGAAGAGGTTCGATGAGGAAGCCACTGTCCGTATGTACCAGTACTCACTGGCATCATGGGCCTACAATACTAACATCACTAAGGAGAACTCAGACAAACTGGTAAGTGTTTGGAGACCATTCTAATGTTGCCCATCCATGCTGATCATGTACGAGATAGGCCAATGTTCATCTCTGTGAACAAAAAAAGTTACGATTTACGTAAGTTAGTGATTTGGATAATTTGATAAATTGTCTGTTTTCGTTTATCCCCAGTCAGAGCAGGGAGGGATCTGGGGCAAGTTCTACAACAACATGTCAGAGGAGTCCCAGGCTTTCCCAATTGACCAGATCAAGGATCAAGAAATGAAATTGCAGCTCATTTCCCTGCAAGACAAGGGCTCAGGAGCCCTATCTCAGGATAAGGCTGCACATGTAAGACAGTTGCTCCTCATTGGATACTGTTAGATGAATAACCCATTTACTGTACTCTGTAATAAATAAATAAATATTTATTTATGTCTGTAATATGTTCTTGTTGATGTCATATGTAAAATTTGCAAGATAGAACTCAAACAATTAAAATACAATGTGAACATTTTATCTTTGTGCTTTTTTATCTACTTCCAGTTGAGCAAGATCATGAGTGAGATGAGTACAATCTACAGCACAGCGACGGTGTGTCTGAAGGACGACCCCTCTAACTGCCAGACTTTGGAGCCAGGTACACACTCTGTTAATAAAGGCATGGTTATGGCAACATGACTGCCACATGGAGATTGAGATACGGCAGTATATAATTCACACTGTCATTGAGAAAAAGAAAACGCTTTTATCAAAGTTGTTGAGCAAAAGGGCTAAGATATTGTATTCATCGCAAAAAAACAAAGTGCAGTTTTGATAAATGAAACGAATATTCTAGGTTTTTATCCTTCGCTCACTTACTCCTATCCTCTTGATATGCTGCGCAGGCCTAGAACATGTTATGGCCAACAGCCGAAACTACTCTGAGCGTCTGCATGTGTGGGAAGGCTGGAGGACAGAGGTGGGGAAGAGGATGAGGCCTTTGTACGAGGACTACGTTGATCTGAAGAATGAAGCAGCCAAACTCAACGGTAATAGATCTCAAATAAAATGAACCATTTGTACTGATATTAGAGTAATAGTAATAGAGTGCAGTGTAATAGTTCATTATTGAATCAATCAAAGAAAAGCTATATAATTGATGAACTCAATGTTGATGCAGATGTTAATTCTGAATGAATAGATGCTGGCTGTATTTCCACAGATTCCAGTGGCATGCATTACCCTCTATGCTCATATTTCTAAGGTTATCTTGGAAATGTGTAGAGATAAGATGCAAAGATGACTAGCCTTTAGATCAGTAGTGCCTGATAGGACACAAGAAAAACACACAGCTGATATAGTTCAGGTTATCACACATAACAGAGCCTCCCGATACAAGACCTTCCACAAGATGCAGGATACAAGCAGCTGATAGACAAGTAGCAGCACCAGCTATTACCACTGTAGTCCAGCACAGGGTTCTGTCATAACACTGATGTAATATGTACCAGGTAATACTAGTGACACACCAGCCTGCATATCCCCAGGTGAAGGATAGCCTACAACAACTCTCCCAAAAAAACACTAGAAAATAACAATGTACTCTGGTAGAGACAATTTTAGTTAAAATAAATCTCTCCCTCTCTCACACACACACACACACACACAAACACACACATACAGGTTTTAATGACTATGGAGCTTACTGGAGATATAACTACGAGACCATTGAGGAGAAGGACAAGTACAAGTATTCCAGAGATGAGCTAATGGAAGATGTTCGTTCAATATACAAACAAGTAAGTCTAATTTCCATTCATTTTAATACTTTTGGTTCTGTGTCCTACGCTTCAACGCTTCTCTGAGTCAGAGTGAGCATGTATAACTTGCTATTGATTGTAGAAAATGACTAGTTAATGTATTGTTCTTTACAGATCCTGCCCTTGTACAAAGAGCTGCATGCCTATGTGAGGGCCAAGCTTATGGAGGTCTACCCAGGGCACATTGACTCACATGGACCTCTGCCAGCACACTTGCTGGGTATGTATGTCGAGGAGCTACTTTGGGGCTGTGTGTTGTGCCGAGTAGCCCTGTCTGAGGCACGGAAGCCTATGACTGTTCCACCTATTAGTTTTTTGATAGTTGTTTGGGTGTCTTCACCTGAGATCAGGGCTGAATCTCATCATAGTCAAATATATGCCCGTAAACATCGACATCTATATCATTACAAATTATAAACACAACATTCGACAAATGTATCAAATCAATAGATAAGACACTGTGACATAACATATAGGCTACATATAGCCTAAAGGCTGGAGCTCAGAAGGAAGAGCAGAGCCAAACAGATAAGCTAGTCTCTGTCCAGGTCCGGCCTCCACCACCAATTTTCTTCCTCCAACGTCCCGTTTCAATATGGAGTGACAATATTCTTGATCTCAGGTGGGCAGAGAGAGACACGTTAGGCACGTTATGTAAAACATAGTTCTCTGTGATGTACTCGCAAAATGTACGTAGCTTTGGTTTACCCCAAATCTGCACTTAGGGGCTGTTTTAACTGGAAATTAAATAAACGAAAGGCTGGTCTCTGACTTTTGCACAGAACTGGATGTTTACAGCTCAAAAAACATGATTTAGTGTTACGGAGAGTTCTACCTTTGTCTCTCTGAAATCATCATCAAAGCAAGATAAAGCCAGATGTGTTTTTATTGAATACATGCTGACATTGTGTTTATGTTTGGATTTATTGGAGCATTTCAAATGATTGAGTGAGCTGTTTATAGGATTAACAGCATGTGACAATCCTTCAAATGAGCTTTAGGTGTATATTTTGAAGCTGCAAAATGGTGTTAATTGCACAGATTGGAGCAAAATGGGACAATATATATATATATATATATTGGAGGTAAAGAGATTGTTCTGGCCATCAGGAAGACTTAATTGCACTTTCCTGTACACCACTAAGGTCTCCTCTGGTAGGGATGTCAATGTCGATTTGAAGTAGCTCAACTTTGTTTCTTCAGGTGACATGTGGGGAAGATTCTGGACCAACCTGTACCCCCTCTCAACCCCCTACCCTGACAAACCAGATATTGATGTCAGCAAAACTATGGTAGAACAGGTACAGTTGAGCCAACCACATTATGTGTGCACATTGGAACAAAGAATACATTTTAAAAAGTGTCCAAATACAATATTTGAAGGAAATTAGAAGACATTGAAATCCACCACATTGAAACTGAAATTGATCAACAAATGTCCCCTTGAATTTTAGGGCTGGACCGAGCTTCGACTGTTCGAAGAAGCAGAGAAATTCTTCATGTCGGTGGGCCTGTACAAGATGTTTGATAACTTCTGGAATGACTCTATGCTGGTGAAGCCCAACGATGGTCGCAAGGTGGTCTGTCATCCTACCGCCTGGGACATGGGGAACAGAGAGGACTTTAGGTAGTATAAAAGCACAGACATACGTACATATTCTCAGCTTTTGTTTCAACCTTTGATCAAAGGTACACCCAGTGTCTGTTTTCAAGGATGGAAGCAAAGTCTGTAAAATATCAGGTTAACCAACATCAACAGGAACAATGCAGAGTGACTCGAAACTACAAGAAACAAAAACTCTCACTCTTACTGTTTTTGTGTGAGACGATATTACATCAAAATGGTAATCTCACTCAGGATCAGTACATGAGCGCTGTAAATAGCGACTTGTCGGAACAATGAAGTTGATTAGTCTCTGAGTCACTCTCTCCTAGTCATAAAGATAAGAAAAAAGTGCATGTTATTAAACATTAATCATTAAACATGAAACCATACACATTTGCCACATTCACCTCAAGAAGGAAGTTTAAGTCCAAAATAAAAACATTTCCAGATATAACTATTTCCATCAGGTTTGTTGTAAACCTCATATTCCCTTTTATACTATTGTGTAACACGCTTCATTCATATCCTGCATTGATAAAGCTTCCTAGAATAGATGGGCTTGGAGCTTATTGGTTTATTGCACAAAATAGATCAGCACTTAGAACCACCTTATTGTCCTGGCTGTCTATTTTATCTGGAAAGTATATCTGATATGGTATCACGCCATATCCGTATCACACAATGTAACTGCTGACTTTTTCACTTGTCCTATGACATCCTCAGGATCAAAATGTGCACCAAGGTCAATATGGATGACTTCCTGACGGTGCACCACGAGATGGGTCACAACCAGTACCAGATGGCTTATAGAAACCTGTCCTACCTTCTGAGGGATGGAGCTAATGAGGGTTTCCATGAGGCTGTTGGAGAAATCATGTCCCTCTCTGCAGCCACACCCAAACACCTGCAGGGCCTGGGACTCCTACCTGCTAACTTCACTAATGATAATGGTACTGCTGATATAGCTAAACATCAACATTATTAAGCACAAGAAAACACAATACAGCGATGTACCAATATGTATGAAAACTGAACACACCAGAGTGGGTTTGAGTAATGTGTCTCCTGGCAGGTCTACTGCCATCTGATGGTACCCAGGACAAAGATAGCTGTAGGCCCCCACACAGGGACACCTGGGTAGACCTTGTCACACATGCACACACCTGTGTACTTCAGTAAACCCAGACAATAGAGCATATCAAGACCTTGGACCCTCTGCCAGCTGTTAAACACCTGAATGGACTCTGCCATATGAAGACATAAAGTCATAAATAGATTATCATATGTCTAGTGCCAAACACTGTTTTTATCTCTGCATTTATTATTATTATTTTCTTGTGAACAATTATTTAATAATTTGTTGATTCAAATTAAAAGGCAACCAACCTCTGGGCTTGCATAAGGTATAACAATTTAGAAAGATATGATAAAGAATGACTAATAATAACAAATTAATTAGTTAAAAAAAATCAATAAAATGTATGTATATTATATATGTCTTAAAACATAAAACATAACATATTGCTCTGCAACAACGCGATGTTCATCTTTCTTCTTACATTCAGCATTCAAACAGTTTCTTGAGTAAGCCCACATAAAACCTCCAAACCTTCTGATTATTTACACATTGTCAGGTGCATCTAAACATCATTAGTTGTGTCTTTTGCCTTGCAGAAACGGAGATCAACTTCTTGCTGAAGCAGGCCCTCACCATTGTGGCTACATTGCCCTTCACCTACATGCTGGACGAGTGGAGGTGGCAAGTCTTCCAAGGAAACATCACCAAGGACCAGTGGATGGAGCGCTGGTGGGAGATGAAGTAAGTAGAGAGTTGGAGTCAATATGAAGAATTTGTAAATAATGCAGCATAACATATGTAGTCTGTGAAAATGTAGAGTGTGGGAAGGTTTGGGGAAGATGGCTGATTTTTTCTTGTTCTGTTTGACTAAATAAACTGCACATGTACAATGTAAAAACACGTTCAAGTCACAAATTTGATGTTCATGATCATGACGTCAAGAGTAGAAAGGTTCCTCTGCAACCTCAGCAGCTGCTTCACTTCAGTTCTGTGGTTAGAGAATCAGCCTATCAATGCCAGTGCTGACGTGTAACTCTCCTTTGCCTCATCAGGAGGGAACTGGTGGGGGTGGTGGAGCCAGTGCCAAGAGATGAGACCTACTGCGACCCTCCAGCTCTGTTCCATGTGTCTGGAGACTACTCTTTCATCAGGTAACACTCCCTCTGTACGAACTCCGGGCCATTTTTGACCTGGACTCTATTTTCCCATAATTTCCCATCATATTCTGACCAAAACCTTCTCTCTGGAGCTACTTGTGTCTTGCTTGCCAGGGTGCATGGGTGCGCGTCATTATCATCAACATCAACATACATACTACGCGATTAAGTCTGTTATTGCTTAATTATTGAAACCTGAAAAATTATGAAGGAAGGAATTTTTATTGGTGGATATTGTGTCAACACATTGCGCGACTGTAAAAGAGTTAACATGTGGTGATATTAAGTAACTCTATTGTGAAGCAATCAATGAGATTTTGGTCAGAATCGATCGGTATGATTGAAAAGGATGGGAAAATAGGATTCAGGTCAAAAATGGACATAGTTATGCTTTAAGACCCCAGCTATTGCAGACATGACCTCTGTGTTTGTGTGTATGTCTTTGCGTCCGTGCATTTGTGCCTGTGTGAAAAACAGATACTTCACTAGAACCATCTACCAGTTCCAGTTCCAAACAGCCCTTTGCCAGGAGGCTGGCCACAGTGGAGACTTGTTCAAGTGTGACATCACCGGCTCCAAAGCAGCAGGAACCAAGCTGAAGTAAGTTAACGTCCACTGTCCTTTACAGCACACATCCAGTTTATTGCTTTTTGGGTATCCCTGTGCTATTTTCTATTTCTTTATTTTTAATTAGAAGAGAAGAGGCATTACTTGATGTTCCATTTCCTCTTTACCTCTACTATAAAGCATCGCATTACACCATGATGATGTGTCTGCATTCTTTTAGGAATATGCTAGAGCTGGGAAGGTCCAAATCCTGGACCAGGGCTTTGGAAATGGTATCTAACGATGTTAAGATGGATGCGGCACCACTATTGCAGTATTTCTCAAAGCTCCATGACTGGCTGGTGGCAGAGAACATGAAAAACAACCGGACAGTAGGTTGGGAGCCAAAAATAGATCCATGTGAGTACAAAAGTCATTCATTTTGAAGACTGATCAGTAAAATACAATAACTAATACAAACTGTATAGCAGCATGCTAGTTGCTTTTTTATCTGCATATGCTGACATGGCTTCATCGTGACACATTGCCTCAAGGTTTCCCTCCGGCCCCCTTCTGTTCCCTGACTTGGTTCTAATGAAGCACAACGAAATTCAAAAATTTCCCTTCAGACTTTTTTGGGGAACTAGAAAAAACACAGACTTATATTAACATTTTCTTTCATGACAGATATTTGTGAAATCAGTTCAATACAAAACTGGAAAATCACAAAGGGTAGATGGATGATTTTATTGGACTAAATTGATGATTTTATTTAATTACAGATTCAGAATATGCCTTGAAAGTGAGGCTTAGTTTGAAGGCTGCAATGGGTGATGAGGCTGTAAGTATTATCGGTCTATTATAACTATGAAATGGGTTTAATTTTCCATCACAAACATTTATATATTACGATGTCCTGGTTACCATGCTGTAATTGTTACCTCTGCCAAGGATTTTCATCCCTATTAGATTGTTTGTCTATCAGCAGGTTATCTCAAAAACAAATAAATTGATTCCCATGACATTTGGTGGACAGATAGGCCTTGGGTCAGGGAACAATTAATTCAATTTTGGTGGTGATCTGGATCTGAGATTTCTGTCATTAGACGATAATCGCTTTTACCCACAATTATGAAACTAACAGAGATAGAAACTTGATTCCAAATCCAAAGGACAAGTTTGCAGCGCCAGGAAATCAATTTAACTGAACATTTAAGTGATGGGAATGATGTCTTTGGGAAGTTTGCGCTCTCCCAATGACTTCTAGTTTTCAGTGTGGCAATATGTGAAGTGTTAACTACATCTAACTGCACTTAACTTGGCAACCATTTTGCAGGTTTGAAGTAAGATGCATTCTAATTAATATCCTGGCAAACATTTATCAACTAAAATGTGTTTCAGTATTCCTGGAATGCCAACGAGCTGTACCTGTTCAAGACCAACATTGCGTATGCTATGAGGCAGTACTACAGCCAAAAGAACATGACTGTCTCCTTCACGTTAGTATCACCTCGCTTATTATCGGGCTAAAACGTAACAGATATCCCATACTTTGTTTTACCCTTCCTTTCTTTTTTGCCACTTTAGTTTAAGCGCTCTTTTCTGATTGCACTTCCAGATCAAAGGACATTCATACCTATAACGAGACTCCCAGGATCTCCTTCTACATCCTGGTTACAGACCCAGCAAGCCCTTCCATATTCATTCCAAAGGAAGAGGTGGAGGCCGCCATACGGTGAGGACAGAGCTGTGTTCACCACACAAATGTATTTCTATGGCATAGATCTTGAAAGTATCAGTATTGCAATTACTATTGCGCAGAAAAAACTTCAAGACCTGGACTGATTAAGTCCTATTAAGAGGTACTTGGTCTCAGCTAGCTAGAAAGACAGGTTTGAAAGGAAACCAATCTTCAGAATTGTAGCGTGTTGCGTCGTTATGAACCATGAGACTATTTGGTCAATTCTGGAAAAATTGACAATTATTAAAGTTATTGTTAGTAATTAGTATCTTATTAATTAACACTCGCGGGGCACCACCAGTTTACACTGGAATAGTCTCTTTATAATGATATCAGTCTAATAATCAGAAGATGTGAGCTCTAGATTTCAGTGATTTTCTACCTTCATGTCCAGGATATATCAATGACACACAAAAGTCAGTTCTTTATAAATGCAAAGATTTTATTAACTATCTAAAACAAATACCAATAAGAATGAATAAATGTATACTAATCTAACACAGATGGCCTAATGACAAGAGAAACTGGTACATAGGATAGTATGATAAACAATGGCAGAGGATATGGCAAATAAGATAGCAAGATAAAACAATGACAGAGGATATGGCAGCTAAGAGTGGCAAGTGATATTGGGATCAACGATGACAGGGAAGTTGGCACAGACCAAAATGACCTGAGCTGTAATGCGTCTAATTGTGGTACCGTGGCAGATTCAAGTAGCAGCTGGCTTCTGATTTGTTTGCGGGAGTCTTCTGGATCAGATGAGTGAATTCGAACGGGCACCTTGTCGATATTCATC
>CABFOQ010042471.1:0-16746 GCA_900660455.1 Gephyroberyx darwinii | reverse complement strand
GAATTGACAGCCTGATTGAAATTGTACATAATGGCGTTTGAGAACCACTTGAACGGAAATGTATGTGGAATGCCAAGTTGCCGAGCGAGATGCTGGGTAGCTTTCCACCGTTGCTGTGCACAATTTCTGTGCAAATGCATGCAAATAGAACTCAGTAAATGCATGAATGTACACTGTACACAAATGTGAAGGCATATCCTCAGAGAAACATTATGTAGAGCAAAGTACAGACATATGCACACACACACACACACACACACACACACACACATACAAATGCAAGTACACTTTACTCAACCACACATAAATAAGCTCTCCCTTGTGTAAATACGCAACCACACATTTGAGAGTGTACAAATGTACACAGGTGCACACAGACACACACACACACACACACACAGATTGGGCTACTGCTGGGACTGAGGAAAATGGCTTTAGGGGACCTAGGGCAGCGGCTGTGGTTTGCTGTCTCTGGCTTAGACAGAGCCACGTCGATAACTAATCCTGACCTTTCCCCAGCCGCCAAATTGAAAAATAAGAATAAGAAAAAATAAAATAGATGGCGGATGCTATCGAGACAGCCTCTGCTGCTTCCTGCGGGTGTAGGAAACGCTCCATCTAATGGATTGAGAGCAGGAGAGAGGAAGGGGAGAGGAAATAGGGATGGGCATTGGGTCAGGCGGCCATATCTGCCTGGCACAAGGTCCCTTCACATGAGCTGAGAGACTAATTCCATCCTTGGTTTGTCCCAGTGGCCCAATCCTAACCTGGAGAGCCAGTCACGGGGTGGATTGCGGTGGGATAGCTTTTTGGGAGGGAATGGGGGAAGGAACGTGTCTGTCCTCCAATCACAGATGCACCGTGAGATAGGAGAAATAGACACCTGAGCTAGTATTACATGTATTAGGTGACCTATACAAATCAGGATGTTTCTAAAATAGCTTGCCCCCTGGTTCATTATATGAGAGGAGTCTGTATACTTCCCTTTATACTGTGGTAACACACACACACACACACACACACACACACACAGCTCTGTCATACCTGTTAGAGCTCTAAATTACCTTCGCCACAACCATGGCGAGTGTTGCCAAGCATCTCGCCGTAGTGCATATATTTGGTTTCATTACCCAACCACCCATGGTGTGGCACCAAGGAGGAGATGTGCTCTCTCCAGGAATGCAAATAAAACTGCTAGATATTTGACTTCATCAAAATACTTTGACCCCCCCCCCCCTAGGAGGGGTGGAGTTAACCATGTGTGTCCACCGACAGAATTGTACATATAAGTGCTATGACTATGGGGTGGCTATGTAGGGAAGTCCACTTCAGGATTTCACAATAAGACACAGATGGGATTCTACATTGATCATGTTCTCCGTCAAAGTCATCACCTTCGGTATCTTTGAAAATGAAAATTCAGGGGTCGAATTGCTGCAAGTCAAACACATACATAGAAGCATGCAGACACACCCCTGTCTCTCTCCCTCCCCCTCTGTGGCACACATACACAGACAAAAGTGGATGACCAAAGAGCATCTCCCACCATGCCACAAAGCATGCACACGCACACCCCCATGCCGGTGTGTCAGGGTGGGCTGACATTCCACCAGGATCCACCAGGGGGAGTGTTAGTTTTCAGGAGGTTAAAGTGAACTTCCAACTCTGCTCCAACTTCTAATTTTCTGCTGTGCTGGTGCTATGCCGGGGCTCCAGCTCCCACATATCTTCTCCCCTCAGTTCAGCGCAGTGATTTGGGGGTTAGCTGGTTCGCTGCTCCTTAATTCCCTGTTGTTGGTGCCGCGGATAATAAGGTGCAAAGATCCGGTTCCGGGTCATTAGTCAACCCTAATCCACGTCCACCGGTCGGCGGGACACAATGTGAGCAAGTGACTGGGAGGGAGACAGGAGAAAGTGTGTGTGCATGCACTGATGCACACACCCAAGCAAAGTACACGTATAAAGACAGTATTCAATAACCAAATACAATCAAACTGATAGCATGTCAATATCTACCCAATAGCATTCAGTGCCATGCACGCTAAAGAGAGGAAGGAGAACATTCTGTCGCACAGCGATGCTAAGATGATTGGTGATGCACCGGGAAAAAAGGAAGGAACAATGTCATCCCTCCTGCTTTTCTCCTTCCCTCTTCCTCTGTTGGCAGATCAACAGGCAAGACCTTTCGCTGCCTCTCGTTGCCAGGCGCTGGTGCGTCGCGCCGCTGAAACGCGCCATGCCTTTTGATGCAAATAATACACATTTGTAAGACTCATTAGTCACTCAGTGGGTAATGGTGCCAGACGGCGTCGGAAAACAGGAGGGCTAGGTAAAAAAAAATAAAAAAATAAAAAAAAGAATGAGGAGATTAGGGTGTTAACTTCTTACACACACGAAACACAAGTGGACACGTCTGAAACCATACACAACCACGCACAGCAATACTACACACATATACACGTGAACACTTACACACACACACACATGCGCGCACACAACATTTTGGGCCAAATAGCTTGAAATAAACAACATCAGCATTGGAAGGAAAGCTTGTTTGTTGTCAGAGAAGAGAAGGCATGAAATGGCATCCCTGGGGACAACCCTAAAAATTGTGCATTTATATGCTACAAATCTACTGGGTAAATCCAATATGATTCAAGTTCTTAGACACTGTGCACTGTGAATTCATTTTTAACCATCAGACTGAAACTGGTAGCAGCTATCATAAAGGGAAATAAGCACGTACTGCACATAGTGCTGTTTCAAATGTATGCCCTATACTATACGCCCTCATTTCACAAAGCTTTATTGCATTTGACTTCAGCTTTGACACCCAGTTTTTGTTCAAAATGTGAACAAAATTAAAAACCTACCCACAATGCAGCCAGGACTTAGATCAGTTTAAACTAAACTGAACTTGTTTATTGTAATAATTTGCTTTCAAAACTGAGATAAATAATAAATACAGAGAAACCACATACAATTCTCATGCAGCCATGGTAAATTAATGATTCAATAAAATGAATTAACTTGCATTTTTGGACCTTTATAGTCATTCACCATTGGTACACAGTGAAAACTGAGATAAACCTCGAGCCCAGTGGCCTGCTTTTGCAATATCCACTAAACTCACTCAGACTGTGAAGTGACATTTTTGTGAAACCTGGACATGACAAGGGAAGAGATTTCATTGATTTGATCTGCACAATTTTCTTTCCAAGCAGGGACACACTGGATAATAGTGAGTTAACCAATGTCTAAACAGCTAATGGATGTCATGTGTAGAATACTGAAGACTGAATGATGCCAAAACCTCTAAAGGGAGATGATATATTTGTTTTGGAGCTCGTGACTGTGCTGTCATTGGGTCTCACAAGGTTAATCTCGGGGGTTTAGGTTTTCACATGCCGCCTATGTAGTGTAAGCCGATCCATTCTAACCACCCAGTCTAAATTAGCTCTGCTCTGAAGAGGGAGGGGGCAGCAAGTCAAGTGAAAAGAGATGCAATGTGGCCCGGTTCCAAACACAATCCATTCTATACATTATCTACCTTTCCTGGCCCTGTCAGACAAGGTCACTGGAGTAGCGCCCTCCAGTGGTGACGTGCCAGGTATTTTGTGCTGCGTTTTAGTTCTTTCTAATGGAATGTTTGCCTCCAGCTATCCACAGCATGGCTAATTAATCGGAGTAATTATTTGCTTAGGCAGACAAAGTGAGCGTTTTGTCTGTGTTCGGCAGTTTTTCGACAGGGGAACATTGTGTCCGGATGAGGGCATGGGGAACGGAACGGTATAGCCGGAGGAGAAAAGTAGGGATGAAGACCCACGAATGAGGGAGTTTTTGTGGCAGATTTTTTTTTTTTTTGCTTCTTTTTGTGTGTGTGTGTGTGGGGGGGTGGGGGGTTGTCTGTGTTAGTCATCTTTGGTAGGATTTGGGATTTGTGGTCTCTGGACAGATACTAATTAACTATCTATGTCTTGACACCAAACAGTGGCAGGATGAGCTGCAGTCAACCTCACTGAAGCTGAAATTCGATTTCAGAGATCCTTTTGGACTTTGCAAGTTTCATGAGGAAATGAGGAAAAAAACAGAAATGTGAATTTTCAGTTTTTTGAAAGGCTGCGGCAGACGGGGGTAACCTTAAGATATCTTGAAAGGACAGAGCTACTGCTTTGTTTTTGATTGACAGTGGGAAGAACAGAGAATCAAATGCGTATGTTGTTTTAGCAAGCATCCTAGTTGTGTTTGACCAGCAGAGTGAAGCAAGACTCTGTTCTGCACACAGACACACATACACGTGTGCAAGGAAACATTCATGTACAAATCCACACGCATCTACACAGGTAAGTGTGTGTGAACAGATACACACACACACACACACACATATACAAACATGCATACAACCAGAGAGCGTGATAAAATAAGGCACTTAAGAAATCAAAGTGAGATGGAAAGGGCCTGGGAGTGAAGGACGAGGGGGCGAGGAGGAGGAGGAGGAGGAATGTGTGTGTGTGTGTGTGTGTGTGTGTGTGTAGGGGGACTATCCCATACACAGACTTTGAAAGGCACACACACACGTAGCTCAGCATGACCATCAACACTTTCCTTTGATTCAACCATGGCAGTAAACATGATTGACGCACCCATATATCCCTGACCATTATACAACTTTATGTATCAATAATCAGAAATAAAGGCAGCATGAACAAATCTTAGCGGTCCCATACAAACAAGCACCCACACACACACACACACACACGCACACACAAGAGACAGACAGAGACAGAATCTCTCAAAGGCAGAAGGCTTTACCATATTTTAAATGAAGGAGGCTTGCCGAGATATCAGAGTGCTCTCCATCTTATGGGAGGCGGCTGCTGCTCTTGTGTTTGTGTGGGAGTAACAAAACATAACAAACTATTTCAGGGACCCTGTGGTGCCTTACAAAGCTGGCTCCCAACACCAAACAGAAAATCAAAGGAATAAGACAGATTCGTGTTTCCCAGCTAGTCAAAGTCATATTGATGATGTTGCGTAGGAAAAATATATTAACAGCCTAGTTCTGTACTCACGGAAAAAACAGAACGCTTGGCAAATATTTAATACACTGATAATATAAAGGTAATTTTGTCTCTGAGATACATGATATTAGAAGTCGAAAAACTAGAGAGAAAAGTGTTACTTAAGGAGAATATTGCTTTCCACCTCCTGGAGAGCACTAATGCCTCTTGTTAGAAGAGTCTGAAGCACCTCAACCGTGCATGGTTTGGGCACAGAGAGAGGCCATGAAGAACAAAACAGTTCTGAGAGCTGCAATTTCTGTGTGGTGATAATGTCCTTGTGTCATTGGTCTCCAAGTAACCTCTCTTGGCTGCATTGCAAAGTACGTACGTACTTGAATGCTGCAAAGAGGTGCTCAGCCGCCACCATGGCGTATTCCTCAGAGGGCTGGATGTGAAAGGAAATGGTACAATGCGTATGAATGTGATTACGGTTCAGAAAAGGGCACGCCCTCCGTACAAGTAGGGTACAGTCGTAGATGCGAGCGTAAACAAAAACAAGATTTGTTAGAGGAAAAAGTCACTTGCAATATTACGTTGTCTGTGGAATTGCAAACACACACACACACCTTCTGTCCCTCCCATCCTCTCTCTCTCTCCCTTTGTTTCTATCTCTCTCTCTCAAACGCATACACAGTTTCTGACGGCCATAACTCAAAGGTCATGGGAGCCCTGGAGCGTGTAGTATCTTACCACACCTCAGTGGTCCAACGCAGCTCCCAGGTGAGAAGGGATGCTGTGGGCTCAGCATGCTGATGCAAGCAAAGAACAGAGCAGAGCAAAGTAATTTGTTTATGTGTGTCATTGTCATAGATTGCATGCAACTGGGTGCATGTGTGTGTTTGTGTGTGTGTGTGTGTTGAAGAACTGCAGGCTTTCACATTCTTGCCAGGTGCCTTTTGCAGGGGGACGGTGTCATGGCGGGCAAAAAACACAAGCGTCGCCTAAGCGCTGCAATCTCTCTAATTGATCGCGCCGCTGTGCTGCCCCCCCGTCACCGGAGTCGCCGGGCTTCTGTGTCGCCGTTTTGACAGGCGTCACCTTGTTCCGTATCAGCCGTGAGACGTGCAGCAGTGCAGGAGAGGTTTGTCCCCTGAGATGCGCGTTAGCAGAATCCAAAATGAATTTGTTCCAGTCAACATTTAACGTCTTTTTTTAAAAAAAGGAATGGCTTCACCAAGATGACACTGGATTAAAACAGTAAGCAAAGGTGGCCGGAGATCGAATGGTTCGGAGCCCCACACTGACCTCAGATCAAAATCCCACCAGAACCCTGTGTTTTCATCACTACTTTCCCACTGAATAAAAAGAGTAGAAACACTGAAGGTGAGTGGACTGGCCGCTATCCTTTTTGGGGGAAAAAATCGTAGACAATAGCAATTAGGAGAGAGCTATTAGGCAATTGGGTTGTAATAGGCCATTGGAAAGTTGTCCTTAAACTTTTTCACAACCTTTACTTTTGCTCCTTACTCTTTCCCACTCTGCCTATATTGTCTGTATTGCTTTTTTTCCTGCCTCTCTGAGGTGTGTCCGTCCAACTCTTTTGCCTCATCCTCCCTCTGTTAATTCTCTTTCTCTCTCTCTGTCACACATGCAGGCATAATCACACTGTCCTGCACTCACTCTCTCTCTCACTCCTTTCCTCTCTCCTTCGCCACTCCCCCTCCCCCTGTGAATAGTAAGATGAGAGTGTGTGTTTGAGGGGGGAGGGGGTTTAATGTCAGCCCAGGCCATGATCCGCTGTGAGGAGTTGATTTGCAGCGGCTCAGAGCCCCAGAGGCCGATTAGCATTCCGGCGCTAACTCCCCAACTCCCTCGTACTGTACCGCGCACCATACCATACGTCTGCCTCCATCGTTCCCTTCCCTCTCTCCCTCCCTCTTTTCTCACTCAGTCATTCCACCCCATGCCAATAATGAGCCCTACAACTATCACTGTCAGACTCACTCACAGCTATCTTAGAGCAACCCTCTTGGATTTAGCGAAGTGCCTTGCCAGTATGGAGTAATTATCAGTAGGAAGAAATAGTCTTATTCCTTCCACCTCCAAGTGCGAGTTTTACTTATTGTGACTGTGTGGTAAGTATTGGCTTACCCCCGGGACAATAGGCTCAGACAAGGGGCTGAACTTGTGGCCTTCTTAAAAGACTTTCTAGTCTCATTGGCATTGAGGCATTGTCGCAGCTCCCGAGGTTTGGTGCTTTTCCTCTCACTCAATGAGACAGCCTTAATGATAGGTGTGCCAAAGCGGTGCAGTCACATCGATCGGGAAGAAATAACCAGATTAGTCCCTCATTGGGTCTGGGACTACGGATAAGCTGCCCTCCCCTTCAGAACTGGCCTATCCTCTCCAATTGGGTGTCAAGATGAATTGGACCTGATATCGAAAGATAAATGATAGCTGAGAGTTTCAGATGGAATTTTCGACCGTTGCTGCCAACAGAAAGCAATGAAATTGTGGGAATTTGTGCAAGTTCCCTTTGGATAAACACTGTACTTTTAAAGTTTATTGTCCACTGACAACTGTGGAGATGATTACCTGTGCTGACATGGGTCAAATTCAGTTTTACTCTCTGAAAGAACATGGAACTAAGGGGTGCTTTATGAGCATTATCCTTCAAACCATTTAGATAACATTGATTGGAACATTAATAAGAAACTCCTCGCTGGTTGGGCGAGGTCCAAAAAACTGCATTTGTCTCCTAACTTGGGATATATCATTGCTTGAGCATGTGGCAATTCACAGTCAGTTATGCGAGACATATATCTAATGGGCAAATTGGCGAGGAGTACTCCTTTATTGAACTAAAGCGGGAACAAACTTTAGGTTTATTGAATACACCCCAGGTGCTCAATAACCGTCAGATTCCATCAGATGACAGAAGCTCTCTATTGAGCAACAGAGATTAGGTTTCTTGACTTGAGCCTCTCCAGCTGAGAGCAAAAAGATATACACCCGAGTAATGTAATGGAAAATAAGATAAAGAAGAATGAAGAGAGAGCATATATTGGCATCCTATCGGCATCTCTGAGCATCTTTACCCCTGCCCGTTAGTGTGTCCTTTGACATGGTGAATAGGATGCACTGGCTCAGAGAAATAATCATAATAAAGAACACAAATTTACAAATGCCAACTTCAAGGGAAAGTGCTTAATCATCGGCACTTGGTCATACCAGCCTCCTTGGATGGGTGTCCCTGCATTCTGGGCCGGCATTAATTCACCTGAGCACTGTTGCTTTATTCTTTCATACATCAAAATAAGAAGAGAGTGTGTCTTTTTTTGTCTGCAAGTGTATATTTACAAATGAGTGCTTTTAATTTTAAAGAATGACCCAATTCTTCTCTGGTGTCAAAGACATGATGACTAATGCTTTGCCTGGAGACTCGCTGCAAGTGATTGGTTTTCTATTGCATCAAAATCAGAGATTCATAGATCATGATAAAGTGGTGCGACCGGGACAATGCTTCATTAATGACTAGGAGGGGACACAGGCTCAGGAGCGTTTCTGAAGAAACACCTCTCTCAAGTGCAGCTCAATAAGGCTGTAAAATAAAGCCACTTTCATCTGGGCAGAACTTTGAAGCAAACACAAGGTGAAAGGCAAATTTACAACAGAAGCAGCAAACTTTTACTTATTAAGGGAATCTACACAAAGTATTTGCAGAGGAGCTCTATTTTGTGGATAGGTATATATCACCAGGGCTTATATGAAGTCACTGCATGATAATTCGCTGCCTTTTGGCTGCGACACTGATGTTCATTTGATCTTTCCTCACCAACTTGCAGCAAGGCTCGAAGCCCTTGAGGGGGGCCCCATTTGGCTCCATCTATGCCCTCCCTGTCTCTATGTGTCTTTAATAGAGACATCATCACCATCCCTACTTCTTCCCCACCCCTTTACGATTCACAGCTCTATTTACAGTTCCTGCATGGCCCTGCCAAATCAGGGGCCCTCAAATTGGGTAGTTAAGGAGCTGCGGGTGGAGGAGCGCATTTTATCACCAGATATGCCCAGGAATCAATGCACCCTCTCCAATGGCTGTCTTTTTATGGACCGTCAGGGAAATATGAGTGGAAATGGAGAAGTGGGAGGGCAGTGATGTGATGTGAGTGAAGGCCTTCATTTCTGAGTCTGGCCTCCCAGTTCAAAACAGACATTAACACCAAGGGTCCCATTGGTTACAACCCCAGTCTCTGAGTCCATCCAGTGTGCAGTCGTGCAAGATCTCAAACCTGATTACTGTACATAAAATAACAAAAAGGAAAGTATAAAAAGATGACCTAATCCAGGGTATTCCTGGCATGTCAATGACAGCCCACTGCAAGGATGAACCACCTATAAAATGTATAGTGGACAGTGTGTATACAGTGGTCTGGGCTATGCTGATTCCATTATTAGGAGCATTGGCTCTGCTGAAGGGAAGAACTGCCATTGTTGTTGGCCTGTGTGTCAGCCATGCTGATTCAATGGCAGCCTGGTCTTTATTTAGAGCGCTGCCTCTCTGGGTCAGACCCAAGGTCATTGCATCACACTATGGACACTGGCTGCCAACAAAGTAGCCTATCAGTCATCAGCCTTAATGAAGAGGGTGCAGTGTAAAAATAGAGGCAAAGAAAGGAAGTCAGAATGCAAGCTTTCACAAGAAACACTGGCATTGATACTTGGCAACCTGCACCTCTGGATTATCAGTCCATGTCAGTGTCTCTGCTCCTGACCGAAACATTTTTCAACAAAGAATCCTTTGCCTTATCCCTACTTTTTTTTAGTAGCCATCTCTGTTGTGCCATACAGGGAGTTGGCAACGCCGGCCTAATGAGAAAGTGAATAGAAAAGGCATTTGGAAAGGCTTTCAAGAGTAGCTTTGTGTAACAGCCCCTTTGTGTCTGCTGTCTTTTCTTTTCTTTTAAATGACGTGCACCTGGAAAACAGTGGAAGAAGGCCTAGGTTATCCTAGGTCAACTTAGTTTGGCCTGTCAAGTTTGGTCTGTTGTAACCTGAATGTTACCCAGCATTGTTTTTAATGTCCTGGGTTCCCTTTGCCTTTGAGAGGCAATGGTTGTCTCTTGTGCATGTCAATCAAGCCGCACCACGTCCATTTCAACTACTGTTTTTCTTAACAGCACCTCTCCCAGGACATACACATATACTCAGTTTCTCTCTCATACTCTCTCTCTCTCTCTCTCTCTCACACACACACACACACACACACACACAGTTATATGCTTGTCTGTGTGCCCTGTGGGGCCAAGAGTAAAACCATCTTTACAAAACATCATATGAGAGGATGAAATTTTATTCGCATTCAACATTTATACTCAAATTCAAACTTCTAAGAACAATGTTGAAACTAATTGTGTGCACACTGCAATATTATATGCATGATGTTCTCCATTTTTCGTAAACGCATCCTGTGAGTACACGCAATTCATCTTTACCCAAGAGATCGACAACTGTGATCAACTTGAGTTGTAAAATATAATTTCTTCATTCGACACACTTAATTGACATGGTTAGATCAAAAGTAGATATCATGGTGAAGGCCGGCTATTGCTTAAAACAACTTAATAGTTAATAAACTGAACTCATGAATCAATATTCCCTGTCACCTGCATGAGCACTGCAGCCTCCATGGACCAGGCATGTTCATTTGACAGTATTGTCACTTCCTTTGCCCAGCTCAAATTGGTCTTTAGGTTTTGGAGGTACCGAGTGGCAGATGGCTGGCCCCTTGCTGAGCGGGTATGGGTTAGCATATCCACCAGCTTGGACTACCACACATGTTCCCCTAGTGCAATTAAGTCTAGCTGACCTCTCAGAGCCCCCTGCATCAGCGGGGTGTTTCCGTCGCGTTTCTCCATGCAGATGCTAGCACCGGTGTGTCCTATGTGAAAGCCCTCACCGCACATGTCACACTGCGCACATATGGCCGCTCCGTGTCCGGCATGTTTAATAATGCTGACATGTTTTAGGAAATAACGTTAAGGCACGGCTGGAACGGCAGCAGGGGACCTAGACAGACTTGACCATGTGTATGACAAATAAAGCTGTTAAGGTTTTGGTGCTTTGGGTTTGCACTGGTTTTGGTGTTAAGGTTTTGGAGGTGTGTCTTATAGTATAGCCAATGATAGCCATTTGTGATACTCGTGCAACTCAGAAGATACGCAGGCATGCAACAAGTGAAATAATGGCGTGTTGCAGAGAGCGTGAATGAGAAATGGTATATGCATTTTTTGTTTTATTTGATTTATTGTATTTTCTTTTAATGCATGGCAGAAAAGTGCCTCAGCATTGCTCATAACATTGTTCCCAGGCTGTAGAAAATGCTGGAGAAAATCTGACGCACTCTAAACTCTTAAATCTCTCTTTGCATGATTGTAATGACAAATCATCCAGCAGTGTTACTGTGATCTACAGTTGCCTTTCCCACTGAACGTAATGGATTAGGGACATTCAGTATTTGTCTCATGTATATATATGAGAGTTGCATGCACTGTGTGCACAGAAGCATGAGAATAAAAAGAAGTGGCTTAATATATCAAAAATGTGTTTGATTTATTGGCATCTGAAGTGTGCACTAGAAACAAAAATCATACTCTTGTATGCCATGACTGCTATTTACAGTCATGTGTCTCATTTTAGTGTTATGGGTGATTACGATGGGGAGGCCTGCGCAACCATATATTGGCATGCGTTGAATGAGCTATGAGACGTGACGCCCCGTGACTGCAAGGTAAATGAAAGCCGCTTGCTTATGCAGATGCATTTACAACCCAACACGAGCTGAAAACGCCCTCCGACATGATGTAGAGATGCAGTGCAATGTAGATATCCATACATTTGGTGATTTATGATTCATCCATCAATCATTTCCTCCATCCATCTTGCGTAGCTGCACCTCCTTCAGTCTGTCCAATGATCTTCCTGAAGTCAGTTTTTTTCCCCCCCGGTCAGTCAGTCTTTCTATCTATCTATCCAACATCCATCCAATTTGGCAATGTAGAAGAGCTGATCCATTGTCTAGGCACCAGGCTTGGCCCCTCTCTCTCTCTCAATGTTGAGCAGTGCAGGAACTTGGAGAGCAGCATGACTGTCACTCTCTGGGTAAATTACTGTGGTTTCCAGTGATCTGTCCTGCTGCACGGGCCTGGGTAGCCTGGGCCTTATCTGCCCCTTTCATCCAATTAGGAAATGAGTTTAAACCCTTCAGTTACACTGGGACAAGCTGACAGACACACACACACAGACACACATGCGCGTAGTGGCCACAGCATCTGCCCCATCACCCGCGCTATTTCTTAATTTAGATCTCAGGTAGGATAACCAGTCAAAACATACAAACACACTGAGGGATAAATAGACTGTCTGTCTCCCTAGTCCCCTCTCTGTCTGCCACATGGTGCAGACACACATCAATTGAGTCTGCATCTCTGTTCCCGTCTTCCGCACATACACACACCACACACACACACACACACACACACACATCGGGTGGCTCGTTGCTGGAGTGGACAGGCCTTTGTGAGATAACGGGCAAACGCAGGCTGACAGGCTCGGCTGGGCCATTATTGAATTGCAGTGAAGACTATATTACTTTAGAGTGAGATAAAAGACTACATACAAGACGGATGGGTGGGGGACATCAAACAAGACTGTGTCCGGATTGTGCCAGGAGTAATCCGGCTGAAGGCAGCGCTGATTTCCCCCAGGCCAGGTGCCATTTCTCCTTGAATAATTCTTATGAGGAATCCGACAGCAGCTCTGGCTTTGTGCCTTTATTTGTATCATCTCCTCTATTCCCTCTATCGTACCCATTCTTTTTTTTTATCCTCGTCTCGCCCTCTCTTCTATCTTGTTGCTTGGATTGCTGTTGCACAAAACTCTGATGTTATGATTGGAATTCTTCAAAATCGTTTAATTTCATGTGGTGTGCCATGGGCCGGGGATGTTTCTCGACTGTGAATGGAGAGGGAGGCCCCCCAGGGGAAATACTCGCAATGGTGTTTGGACGGTTTGGCCTAGAATGCAATATGGATCGGAGAGAAGCCATCTGATGTTGAGGAAACATTTGGCACCTTCTGTCGTCTGCTGAACTTGTTTGCAGTCAGAGCAGTCTTTGATCTCTAGACAAAAACAATGTAAGCAGATGCTTTGTGTTTGCTCACTCCGAACATCTTAGGCTGCAAAAAGGCTGACAGGTATGATGATGATAATGTTGTCTGTGAAGTAAGGGGATTATTATTCACTTCAAAGAGGAAATTACCAACCATGAACAGTCTGTATGAAGCACACACAGCCTGTTCTCATCAAATTTGGAGTTACTAAAAATACTGCACCGTAATTTTGTACGATATCGTAAGAATCGAGGAAAACCTTTTTTCCGTGACTGAAACAGGCTGCAGTTTGACATTGAAATAGTGCAGTGGAACGTAAGGGCATGGAGGGTCAGGGTGGTGGATGTACACACTCTGGTAACCCTCGAGTTCAAGACCTGAACCTGTTTTCTGCTGTGAGTCATTTTCAGCAAAAGTTTTTCTTATTTAACGATGACCAAAACCTTACCCTGACCTTAACCGGATTGTTTGAGTTGCCCCAACCTAACCTTAACCCGAACTTGAAACAAAGTCATTTTAGTTGCCTAACCTTAACGCAAAGTTATTTTAGTTGCTTAATCTTAACCATAACCTTAACCTATATAGTGATAGGTTACATGGCTGGCCATGCGTAGGAATAGTATGAATCAGTGCAGAGGTATAGTGCGAATCAAGGGTGCATCATTTTTTCGATATACTGGATGTTGTATGAGAACACAATGACTAACAACATTCCCCCTTCCTCCATTTCCTATCCGTTGAAGGGTGATAGCATTCTTTTGTAGCTGGCAGTGCTGAATGGCATTGGACTTGACAGTGATGCTGGCATGTCATTAATCAAATATATAGGCATGGAAATCATCTAGGCGCCCCGCCATAGGTTACGCTCAGGTGGAAGAGGAATAAAATAACTGGGGTGAAAAAAGGCTTTTTCCACCAAGATCCATTGCGATTCCCACAGAATTCGAAAAACTACTCCGGGCTTGCCTCGACATAATTCTGCAACCTACATTAATAAAACATCAATGCTCAGTGATTTGGGAAAATCTATCTATTGGGGCTGGTTCTCAGTGTTACAGTGCACGGTCATGACCATTTAGGATTCTCCCCATTGTGGACAATGACGTGTTTCTGGGGCAAGATCAGTGGCAGTGTCCTCTGAAAGGAATATCATGTTCTTGTCGCGTCCCACGTGGTTGCCATGTTGGGTTGCATGCCTGTGCTGTTTTTTGTGTGGGTGTCTGTTGACCAACACATCATCTTTGCAAGTGTTCAAGATAGAATCATGAAACAGAAATATTAAAGATAAAAACTGAACTCCCACATCATGGTGACTATGAAACTTGGTACACATATCTATTTTGATGAACTTAGTCTACAAATTTCATCAGCCTCCATGATGGATTTTCAAATAAAGCAATTAAAAAAAAAAAACAGGTTTCTCCATTGGGTATCTGTACCAAACTTGGTCCATAGCATTCTTGTACTGCCATATAAAAACAGTCTGAAAACATGGACACCTTCACACAAGGTAATACTACTAACTCTACATCCACATTTTGTCAACCACCCTTTTTCAGTGGCAATGAAATGTGGCTAATGTGGTTTATTGAATGAAAAAAAAAAAAGACATCTGTGTGTCTCCGGTAAACAGAGCAGTTTCTTGAGATTCTGCGTGCATGGTGGTGCGAGGACTGCTTTCCTCCATCCTATAATGGATTGACTTCCCATTTAATCCCCTAGTTTGTGTCATTGATTACGAGCTGAATGCATTATGACCGCTGTGGTAAGACTAGCAATGCAAATAAACATTAGTTGCTCTGTGATTAAAAAGCAGGCTGAAAAGCCAAATAGATTGCTGCATACATCCTAAGTTACTCCTTCCTATTAGGAGGGTTGGGGGGGGTGGAGGGGGGTTGTAGCGAGACAGTTCCATTGTCTTATTTATCCGCTGACGTGATTCACAACACGATAATAATAATTAACTGAGGTTATTAATTTTTAATGAGAGACCTAAATGGTGTGCCCCGAGGGCCTATAACCTCTGGTTTTAATTAATATGTGGTGGGTGCACATTAGGCTTTCAATTAGAGTGGGGGGAATGGCCAGGCAATCACTGAGCTCTTTTAATCCATATGCTCATCAAGGGTCCAAGTCATGCCTTTTTAATCAAGCACTCCAGACCTGAAAAAGGAGGAAAACACACATCCATCAGTCATTCACTAAGACCGGCTAGAGCGATTTTTCGGACTTCGAGAAAGTGTTCTCTCTAATGAACTTGGTTTAAGACAGTAACGTGGCATGAAATAGTGAGGGGGTTCAGAAAGGAGGCGGAGGAAAAAGAGAGAGCAGGATTCTTCTCGAGGAGCTGGCAGAGGTGGTGGGATTAATGGGATGCAAATTAGTCCACATTTGTTCAAATGCTGACAGCCGAAGCGTCACTCTGACAGCGGACACTGACAGTCCAACGAGCCCAAATAAACACTTCCCTGTTTTACCGCCCCAAACAAATGGCTCCGCCGTGCCAAGACGTGACACATTCTGTCGGCTTGCCGCAGGTGACTTGATGCCATTTGTGAAAATGAGAACCCTGTGCCATGTGGAGGGCAGGTGTGTTAGTACATCTTGTAAAACAATACAAAACACACACACACACTTTTTTCTCCCTCTCTGACCCTCTTTACAGAGGGTGCATCGCTCGTCTATTGACCCTGGCCTATATTGATTTTGCGCGTACAGGCCTCCAGCATGACTAAATTGTTCAAATGTTTTCCTGTAGTGGAAAGAACATTGTTGTTTGTGAACCAAGGTAATGATGTAGAGAAGAAGAAGATGAAGAAGAAGAAGAAAAATAAGAAACACCTTGTGAGCATTGCCTTGCCTTCATCCCATCCATCTATGGCACTTCTTACACATATTCTCTGCCTCATGAGCACAAGTCTGCTAGAAAGTGAAAGCTCGTTTGAGCTTTCTCTATGTAAGACGGCGGCTAATGACCAGTGGGGCTACTGGAGTACTGGTACTATACATGTGCTTGAGTGAGTTTACTGCATCTTGTGCATTTTTATTCATCTAAGAGCAAAACACCAGATTGGTGGAGGAACGGTGGAGGTATGAAAAGTGGATTCAGAGGACTGCCAGCTTGGTTACCTGGGAAGACAGGTTTGAAAATGGCAGCAGACAAAATGGACAAAATGGACTGAGCTCACTAACAGAGAGGGAAAGCTACATCAAAGATAAGCTACTCTCTATGAAGAGATGCCATACCATTACTCAGATCATATGCTATAACATTGTTTTACCAGCTGAGAGTAGATGACATCTTGCCTATGTGCTCTCAACCCCTACACAGCAGCATTGTTTGAGTAATGTGTTGCAAAATGGCAAGAGTCCATTGTTAAAAGCACCATATCTATTAAGCTCTATTCTATACTGCCGCATTTTCATCAAATCCACAATGTGGATTTTTTTTCTCTTAAATTCATTCTTTGCTGTCACACATATGCACTTACATACTCACAAACACACACACACACACAGTCCCTTGCTCCATTGCATTATTTATTTGCGCTGGCTGGCCGTCGGTCGAGGCA
>CABFOQ010042470.1:0-11848 GCA_900660455.1 Gephyroberyx darwinii | reverse complement strand
CATTGCCCTAAAGCTAATTATCTTGTTTCTGCCACTGGTCTGCACTAACTTGTCTATTGTTTTGTATTTTTCATATAACCTGTAGATTTTCTGAAGCTTGTATATTGTATAGTGCTGTGTACTTCTTTCTTGCTACTTTGTACACCTGCTGCAAGACTGCAATTTCCTCGGGGACAACAAAGAGCCATCTATCTATCTATCTATCTATCTATCTATCTAGGATTTGAAGTCTTGGCTAGTCCTGTGGTTTCTAGATTTAGGAGTGTTGCCCGTTTCACGCAGTCATCATAGGCTGTAAATATTAAACTGAGTGGTTTTACTACTTTACTACCTTGTCTTGAGTTGAGATGGTGGCAACGTGCCCCCAGTCGCTGTAATGAGCTATGAATCTGGCGGTCCTCGCCGTCTCCTGATGCGGGGGAGGAGTGGCATTGGCTGACTTTTTCACCTCCTCCATCCGATATGAAAACAGCCGAGACGAAAGAGGAGCAACGTTGTCGTTTTCGGACTTGACTAGCTCTTTGGGGCTCTCCACGCCGTCTCCCAGGACCTTGGACGACGGGTATGCCTGTTTCCACAGCCCAGCACCGTCCACCAGCAGGGCAGGCGCGACCTCCTCGGACAGAGCGTCCAGTTCTCCCTCCTCGACCACATCGTTGGAGGAGACGGCCCAGGACACCGGGTTCCTCAGGGTGTAGCTCCGACACACGCACAGCACACTGGCAAACACTGCCAGGGGAAAGTACCTGGGCCCCATTGAGCTGCGAGAATGGCCTTCCCCTCTTCCACCTCCACTCGCCCTCTTGTTTACAAAACTCACGTGTATCTGCGTCCACGACACGAGTAGATTACTTAAGAAAAAGCCTACAGCGACACCTCTTGGGACGCCGAGGAATTGGATTTCACATTTCACTGGGAGCGTGACTTAGTTTGGTCTATAAAATGAGGGGGTTTTTTTTCAGAGCAAGTATAGTAAAACCTAATGCTATTCATATATCTCAGTACTACGAACTAAACATCACAGCTGCCCAGACAGCAGGCTGCCAACTGAATGGCTCATGATGAATCTGCTGAGAATCTATTTAATCTATTTAATCTATTGTGAAAATTAGCTCAGTAAATTACTACTAATAAACTCGAAAAGGGTTAAACTTTCTGAAGAGAATTTGCGTGCTTACTTAAAAAGCCCCAACACTTTTTCAAATAAATTTGAATGACTTGAAAAAATGCAGAACTAATGCAGAACAAATGTGAAATACACAAATCCATGTATTTACATTTGGAGTTCAACCACATTTTCAAATCTAAATTTTGCATGTGAAGATGTGTTTTTGTAAGTCCCTCCCTATTTATCTGTGGATTTTTGTCCAATTTGTCACATAGCAGATTTGTAGAAATAAGATCCACAACATGTGCACCAAATGAGCCTGCACCATTGCAAACCAGTAGAGGTAAAACATGTTTTGATAAATGACTGACTTTATCCTTGACAAGCTGATTTGGCTGATGAACAGAGTCCGGGGTAATACAAGCTGTCCCTGGTGCTGAAAAGAGTCCACATGTCCCACCGAGTGATTTTATCGTTTTTATGGCTCTTGATTGATTCACAACAGAGACTGTGATAGAAAACGGACAGGCTGGAGTAGTACAGCCAAGATTAAATCTCCTCAGCAGATTAAAATACATAATACAAGTATTGGTTCAACTGGGTCAAAACTGTGGCTGATAGTGTTATCCTGAAGAGAGCTGGCCCTGGAGCCATGCAGCTATGTCAGCCCTTAATAGAGGATCTTATCATCTAAGGCAGGCGCTCCACAGCATGCTACAGCTCAGTAGTATGCTGTATGAACAAAGAGTGATCATCACCACCTAGACGAGCCATGTGAGGAGGAACACTTCTGATGTGATCTTATCCTGATCCCTGATAAGAGCACATCCTGGACACGTCCTTTGAATCCCACTGAGCAGGGATACTTGTTCACCGAGAAGCCCCTTTTTCTCCCCAGATGTGCCACTACACAGGCAGCTTGTATGCCAGTCTCCATGATGAGAAGAGGAGGAAGAAGAGCTCCTGATTCTTACTTTTTCTGCCCAAGAAGCTGAAGGTGGTTCAACTTAACACCAGGCTGTTTAAATGTTTGCCTATTTTACTATTTTATGGTGTCATTTACAGCAGAGTAATTCACTACCTTGAGTGTTAAGTGCCTGTATCTGAGATGATAAAAACAGAAGTACACCTGTGAAATAAAAATAATGTTCTTTTTTCATCAACTCTTTCCCTCCATCCCTTTTTCTGTCAGCTCCTTAGGAAAACTTTACCCCTACCTGTGAGTGGCAGTGACTCTATCAAGAGCACATCCAAGAAGAGTAGTAGTAGTAATTGTATATATAGTCCTAGTCTAATTATTTGATTAGACCAATTATCACAATTCTCCACACTTTTCTATTCGCTGTTTGATTTAATCTTTCATTGAAATATTTTTCACAGTATAAAGCAAAGCAGTTCATTGTCACCTTTGCAGGTTCCATCTCGTATTCTCACAGCAAGGAAAGATGAACTGCATTAAATCAACAGAATAGCAGATATTATGGTTCAAATCCGTGTTGGAAAAAGAAGCTATTATTTGGAGTGAATTCCCCTTAATTTTATGCCAGAGTGCAACCCAGGTTGTTTGGCCAGTATATTTTTGGTCCATGTAAGAAGAGGCTTGACAGAGAATATTTTTGGTCTTATTGAGCCAATAGAACTTAGTCATTTAATATCCTCATATAGGGGTTAGCCAGTTTACATTAAGGCACTAGACAACTAACACGAAAACTCAATGTTACAAATTTTATTATTTAAGATAAACATTTAGCTTAAACCGAGACACTGAATCACACAGTGAAACACATAATTCATAAAGACCTATAGTATTGTACTTTACGTAGATAAGATTGGTTGATGCAGGAGGACTACAGGCCTTTTCATATACATGTATTTATATATTTATCTATGTTTTTGTTAGTCCATGGTCTTATCACTCCAGGCCATTGACTTCCTCTTGGCCAGTTCCATCCAGGAAGGCTGGCCGCTGTCAGACATAGACTGCAGCGGGGATGACGTCGTAGGCGATGAAGAAGGTGATGAAGATGATGGCATGTTCTTTCTCAGCCATTTGTCCTCACGATCAGCAAGCCTGCCTGGGACATTGGTGGGGCTTGACTCTGAAAGAAAGTCCATCTATGTCATGTTGCAGCACATGGAGACACCAAATACCAGTTCAGTGTTTCTACCATTTTCACTCTACAATTATTGCAATACATGTATATCAACACACCTGCAAGTTTTACTCCTTGCCTTCCCTCAGGTTTTCTGTCTTTGTTTGAAGGTGTGGTGTTGGGCAAGGCAGGTGATTCGGCTGGTGTTTCTGTCTGGGTTTTCCTCAGTTCCACCTGAGCAAGAGAGTGAAAGTTACGTCATCCACTGAGGATAATTAAGCTGTTGGTGAGTTGAGTTAGTTGATTCACCATGTGGCTTGAAAGACATTTACAATTTTGACGTATTGTGAATTACATTCTATGTGAGTAGGTGTGAAGTACCTTATTTCCAGATGGAGTAGTCCACTCTGTTTGTTTCTCTAAGACTGCAGCCCTTTCTCCCACTGACCCAGTCCAAAGCGTCCGCCTCTCAGACAGAGGTGGTTCTTCTTTTCCCTGGAGGGCAGCAGCTCTTTCCCCTCTTCCTAAAACTGGAACTGGAGCTGGAGCTGAGGTTGGTGCAGGGGTAGAAACAGAAACCGAAGCCTGAGCTGAGATTGTGGGTGTTGGCTGGTTGGAGTGGAGACCTCGGTTGCTCCAAGGGGGTTGTTTGGGTGTGGGATGTTGGTCTGAGGAGACGTTTGACTGGCCAAGGGACTGAGTATATTGGGTTGTCCATATATTGGTCTGTACGGCTGGATGAGAAACAGAATTCAAGCCAGACTGTGTGATTGGTTGAGTTGTGTTTAGTTGTAATGGGAGGTCATTGGCTTGTTTGGACAGTTGTGGCACCATAGTCAGTGATGGTTTGGCAGCCTGTACTGGACTTGCATTTTGAATTATTGGTGGTTTGGCTGCCCCAGTTGAAGGCTGAATTGCTGCCTGTAGTTGAGGAGAACTCTGCTGTTGTTTTACAGTCTGTGTCTGTATTTGTGTCTCTGATTGCAGCACCTTCTGCAAATGTGATTGTGTCACAGTCTGCCCTTGATTTGTTGGCTGCATTTGTGTCTGTGGTCGAGCAGCAGTTTGGATGCCTGTAAAGTCTCTGGGCAATCTACTAGTGAAGAGTTGTTGGAGGCTTCTGGTCTTTTCCATTGCCAGGCTCATCCAGGATACCTCAGATGAGGCCATCTGGGGGGCAGCCTGGGGCTCCTGGAGGGCTGGGAGGGCTATTTCTACTTCCTTGAGGTTTGAAGCAATTGTTTGGACTTCTGCAGATGGAGCAGGAATGATGAGAGGATCATTGGCAGCTGGTGGGTTATGTTTGACCGGAAGGGACGAGAAGCCAGATTGGGTGGGAATTCCACCTAAGGAATGATGAAGGCAGACAGACACATATAGCAGCACTGTTATCGTCAGCCTGGGTGGTAGTTTAATGAGCACAAAGGTCCCCTGGGACCAGTAAAAAATCGTATCATTTTAGAGTGATAATTTACTGCGTGACACTTATCTCATTTCCTAGACATAGCGTTACATGGGCACAGTGCAGAACCTGTACAAAGTCTAAGCCTATCAAAAAGGTACTTCTCTACTTCTATTCCAAACCTGGCATAGTGGCATTAGTGGCAAACATAATATTTTTCATAGAAACATAAAAGTGAATCGAGGATGATGTATTTTCTACAATGAAATTCGTTTTTCTAAATTAGAAAGACTTTTAGAACAAATCTTTGTTTAGACTCACCTGTCTGTCTGAGGTACCCAGAGGTGGTGGAGGTACAAGGGACGTTTGTAGGCAGCTTTTTAGCCGTATAGCTGGCACTATCACCTATTTCCTCTCTTTTCCTTTTGTCACATTTCTCTTCAGACAGCACAGACGTCGAAGGAGGGTTGTAAGGGGCAATTGGAGGGGTTATCGAGCCCATCTCTGCACTATGACGCTTAACCTTGGCTTCAGAATGGGCAGTGCCTACATCAGACCGAAATTTCAAAGACAGTGACGTGGAGCGGAGTTTGACACCAAATGCTGTCTTTCCCGCTTCTTCCTGGATCTCCTTTTCTTCCACTGCTTCTTCCACCACCTCCTGGCCGTCCTCCGCCTCCTTCCCCTCTAAAGCCCCTGTATCCATGGTTGCTTCTTTAGATGGTGTCACTGGTCCTCCTTTTTTGAGGCTGTCCCTCCTGTCCCATGGAACAACGGGGCCTTTGTGTAGAGTTACCTCTTCCCTAGGTGTTCCCATAACAGTGGGGCCCCCTCTGGGCTGTAAGTCTCTAGGTTTGTCCTCTTCCTGCCTGTCCACCTGCAACTCCTTCCCCCTCTGGCTCACATTTGAAGAGAATGACTTAACCTCTGTTCCCCCTCCTGTCTTATGCCTGGCTCCAGCCTGTTCCACCACTCCCAAGAAACTGTGTGATCTGGGTCTCTCTCCAGCTTGACCTTTGGTGATGGATAAGTGGAAGGACCCAGATCCCGGGGCTGGTCTTTTTATTCCTTCTGTGGCTTCTGTCTGACCGTGACCCTGCTGGTGAACAGAAGAAGACCGGAGAGCCACCACTGAGGCCAAGCTAGCTGAGAGCTGGTTGGAAGGGACAGAGACGTCTTTAGAGCTGTGTTCTCTGGTAGACTTTTTATCAGCTATTCCAGCCTTGCCTTGAGTATCCCTCTTGTCTTGGGACAAGGCCTGTATCTCAAAGTCTCCAGAGCCCTCTCTTTTTTCATTCAAGTATGTCTGTATAATGGACGAGTGTGGCTGTTGACCGGACATTACATCCACAGGTTTGTGAGACTTAACTCCAGGTAACCAGGAAGCCACAGAGGTAGCTCTCCCAGGATGGTCCTGTTGGGTTGGGCTTGATGATTTGGCCTGTGCGTCAGAGGGCTCTGATGTGATGCATGCAGACTCTGTTAAAGGAAGACACTGAGATGCGATGGGGATGTTGACCCCCCCTTGTCCTGGTTCCAAGATCTGGGTGATGTGGGAGCGCAAGTGTGTCATTTCCTCATGAGCAGTGAGCCCTTGCTCTTCCTCCTTCTCAGACACCGGGTGGTCAGTGTTGTTTAGGGCATCTAACTGAGGCATAGAGTCAGCCTGATACAAAAAGAGATAGAAAAGGAAGGTAAGTGGATGAGGTGTGTTTGTGTATTTGTGTGCATATATGTATGGGTGAAAGAGAAGACAAGGTAAAGGTCACTCACTGTAAGTCTCTTCCCCTTAGTGCTGGCCCTCTGGTTTCTGGGCTTGACGGACATACGGTGGCGTGCAGCAGAGGTATCCAGGCAGGGGGTGAACTGGGCTACAGAGCTGAAGTCCAAAGGAGGGGCAACAATGGTAGGAGGGGAAGTGGAGAGGGCAGAGCGAGGTGAGGACAGGGATGGAATGGGAGGAACGGATCTGATAGGTGCAGGTTTGGGGATGGGTGAGAGTGGGCGAGAGGATGGCTGGGATATAGCCTGAGGAAAAAAACAAATCATAATATATATATATAGATATAAAAGTTAAACACAAAGACACACAAAAACAAACAACCACACACACACATACCATGTACCTGTTGCACTGCCAAGCATAATAGCCCATGCGTCAATGTAACACACATGTTGTTACACACTGAGAGGATGCTGTTTCCTGTTCCCCCTCTACACTTCCTGTCCCTACTGAACTAAAAAGACCATGGCTAGGGAAAGGGATGACAACTGTGGAGTAATGGAAGTGGATTGGATCACACATTTGGACAGGGAAGAGCCAAAATGGTCGGTGAATAGCATGGCTATGTTGGTGAGGTTGTCAGCCTGGAAAGAGTTTACCCTCAAATACTCCTTATGTGAGATTGAACTGGTGTAATAAGGAGATAACTGAGCATGAATCAGTTAACTGGGACAATAAATCACCTTGCTGAAAGCTCCCTGTGTTGTTGTGCCACTCCCTGAGCTCTGAGGAAGACCGTCTTCCTCTGAGCGGCTGCCAAGGTCCTCTGGGCGTTTGATTGGCAGAACCAGAGGGGGCGGCCCCAAGTGCAACTTCTGCTGCTGAAGCTTAATCTACGATACCAGAACACAGATTGGTGTTATTAGATAGAAGGTTGTAAAGCTTCTCTACAACATCCCCAGAAAAAAAAGAGCTACCTGCAGAGCTTTGATCTTGCTGTGAACATTCTCCTGGGATAAGACCCTGGCCGGTTCAGCATCTGACAGCACCTGGTCAGCCAGGAAGATGCTGTCATGTGACAACGCCCGTGAGCCCAGCATCCCTTGGGAGCACCTGAGGATGGGGTGAGGGGAGTGGGGGAGGTCCAGACAGGGTGAAGGAATAGAGTAGTAACAGACGGAGAAAATAGTGTAAAGAAAACATAGCGAAATAATTCATTTGTTGACATACTATCGTTCAGACACTCACACCAAATCTTCCTCTGAGCCGAGTTCCTTTCCTGCTGTAATGTCACTGGCAGACTGGCTGAGTTTGGTGTTTCCCTCTTCATGTTCTCTCTTCGTCCTCCCAAAGAGACGAGTTCTCAGAGACTTCAGCTTGGACTTCTTCCTCCCTAACAGAGACGGAGACAGGTGCAGGTCACACACACACACACACGCACACACACACAGCTCTCACAATCCTCTATATTCTCTATATCCTCTAATGGTCCTCTAATTGTCACATATCAAATGTCAGCTCATGATCTAGATTATGATCTAGTAGTGTGCACTATGATGGTAAATTGGCTCAATGTATTGATCATGTTTTTTGATAAAATGCTAATATATTAATTGCTTAAAATATTTTGCTGGCTATTTTTTTGTCTAAGATTTGGTTTCACTACAATATACTATAATTCTTTTGTGTGATATGTACAACTATGGTAGAAAATCTCACCTGGAAGGTCCTCTGTACTTTCTTCTGTATCTCCTGGGAAAAACTCCATCACTCTGATCACAACAAATCAGCAAAGAAAAGGGGGTCAACAAGGGTATAGAGAGAGACAACGATAACGAGAAGCAATTGTGACAATAAAACCTCTACATGGTGCGACTCCTCAAGTGAGCCTGACCATTGGCAGACAAGCATGTGCACTTCATGCACTTATCTGATTGTCTGTGGATGTGACACGCCGCTTGAGCTCAAAGGTTTATTGATATTATCAGCAGAAGAACAAACCTTTCCCTTAACTAGGTGGGATGGGGCGAGGACATTCTTTCCTCATGATCATAAAGTAGAATCATGGAGGCCCTCACAACAGGAGGGTATACCAAAGACATGAAAAAAAACATGCACATAACAAACACACCAAATAAGTTACAGACAGAGATATTAGGATTTGTAATTCCCCATCTCATTTGGATATAGATTTATACCTAAATAGCACAATATCACAAATATCATCATATTACAACAAAGGAAAAAGAATACCGGCACTGAATCTTTGTCCCACTAAACTTTCCTTATGCAATACTTTCCTGACAAACATCCAAATTAGGTTTAAGCTTTGCACAAGTAAAAGTTATTGGGCACAAAATACAGTGCAGGGTGTTTTTGTTCCTTTGCTTACTGACTTCAGTTTTACCCTGCCCTGGAGACTGTTCTGTTTGGGATGTGCACACAGTGTGCCATACAGTTCTCCCTGAGGGCAGACTGTAGTCAACAGTCTGATCCTCCATAGCATGGATGGCCGATAAGACAAGATGCACCAGGCTATGGATGAACATGCAAAGTCCATGCCACACCTTTGCTATCAGCTAGTCTGCTCTAACATTATAAGCACACTAAGAGTATAAGCATATGAGAGAAACTGCATGACAACCAAACACTCCAAAAAAGGTTGCATTTGATGTAATACTTGATTTATGGGACATTTGAAACCGTGTTGCATTACAAATGAATTTCAACTTGTCAGTGGGACTATTACCACCACGGCGCTGAAAGAAACAGGAGTGTCAATGAAGCAGGCTGTTCCTCAGAGTTGAGGTTTTGCCGTCTAATGACCCAAACTATAGAACCAACAGAAACGGGAGATAATCCGCTGGATTATTGACATTGCAGAGAGATCCTTGTAAGATTTCACAGCACCATAATCCACAACAACAGCTTAATCACAAACTTCCCATGCTACAGCGGCACAGAATTCAACTGATATTCACAGTGACAATACACATAGTAGTGTATATTTCTCATCAGAAAAATCTGTAATGTGCACAGGCATGCACACACGCTCATGTACACACACACACATACACTATCCATTACAAAGGGTTTTGGTTTTTGTTGCTTACTTACCAAGCACCTATGTATCTTCTCCTTTTCTTCCTCCTCTTTGTTCTCCTCTCACTGTACAGAGTAGTTGAGTTGTCTTGTCTCAGCAGAGGCTCTGTCCTATCTTTAAACCTCAGGCTTCTGTCGTCCACATCTGCGGATGGAGGGAGATGAAGAGGGAGAGAGAGAGAGAGAGAGAGAGAGAGAGAGAGAGAGAGAGAGAGAGAGATACTCTATTACATTAGTGGCACACTGTGGCCCTCTGCGCTAAGCTCCTTATGAAACGCTAACCTGATTTTAGGCCCAGAAATGAGAGTAGAGGAAAAAATAAAGCTCCAGTTGGAAAGAGGACAGGCATTACTGCTGATAGAATGGTTTACACATTACACCGGGTTGGGACAACCCCCGACTATCTCAGGTGCTAGAGGGGAGTGAACATGCAGCAATCATCTCCCCAGCCCTGGTGACATGACTTTTACAGGTGTATTCAATTTAAACCAACCCAAGTGCACCCGACATTAGATTTGAAATGATATTTTAGAGCACTTTAAGTACTTGAAAGTATTCAATGGAGAGATGTGGAGAGTGGGGGTGTATGGGGGGCAGGAGGCAATTTTTTAAACACATGTTGTTGAGTGCTGAGCCACAAGACCAGCCTGAAGATGCATAAGATTTAAGATATAACAGACCTGCAGTCATCTCAGTACAATAAACAGGAGTTTTGTAATTGCATTCACTAGTCCAGTACTTTTGCATGTATGGTGTATCAGGTGTATCAGGTGTATCAGGCCTCTGGTAATAACACTGCCCACACTTACAGCATGGCAAAGAAAGACCCCCACGGTTGAGGATCAATCCCTGATATTAAAATAATCCACACTGCAAAAATAGTCAGCGTTACAGGAATATATGTAACTTTCTAAATATTAATTTGGAAACGAAGGGACGAGACAGCACTATCTAGGCCACTGGGCTACAAAAAGTGATAGCGAGGAGGGGAGGAGTGGCGAGGCCGTAGGAAGCACACCTTGGTAGGGAAGCAGACTCTTGATGGTGTATGGGTGGTTTGCTGAACAGCTTCTCTGCTGAGCTCCAGGCTCATCGTCACATAAATCTCTTCCACTGGCACAAAAACTCTGGATTGCTTCCAACAGTCCACATCCACCATTTCACAGAGTAGTGACAAACTACAGGCCTGAGATCTAATAATATTTAATAGCATTCAGTTAAGAGCCCCAGGGCCTTAACTTAATGTCTTGTGTAGTACTCTACACACTTAAGACAACATGGACTTGCAAGCTTGTTTTATATTTTAATGTGATTGCATTTTATATGCTGTATCCTATATGAACCAAGTGTGTGATAGGCCTGTGTGATGTCTTGTGAAATGTACAGCATAGACTCTTCCTCTGCAGACTATGTCCTCTCATAACAATAGATGCAGAGGTAGAGAAGTTCCAGCGTCTGATGATCATTTCTGTACGTGGTTTCCTGATGGATTATAATTTCTTCCTCTCAGAGCCCAGATGAGGACTGTGCATATCGAGATTAAGGCCGAATAGATAGATAATCCGATCACTGGGCTGCCTGACCTCATCCGGGTTACCATTCATTCAAACAAATATTTTCCCTATAAAAAAGACCGTCAGCCCATCACCACGGAACATGGTTCATGGATCTACATCACGCCAGTGGAACAATGTTCTGTCTCGGTTCCGATCTGGCCACCAACTAAATCACTTACAAACGCGATAGCTCTACATATCATGATAAATGTTTGATGAATGGAATTACCACAGTGTATGTTATAGACCTTTACTTAATGTCCAGTTGAGTGTCACTTTGGGCTCTTCGGGCTTGCAGCGGCCGTGTCATATGTTGACTAAATAATAAAGATAATAGAAGTTTTAATCCTGTAAAAACTGTACATCGTCCGGTTATAGGGCCTACAGATATGTAGCAGCAGACTAATGGACTCTGTAGTAGTTATTTGATTTAAAAAAGGGTGACTATTGACTACTGATACACTATATGGCCAAAAGTTAGTGGACACCTGACCATCACACCTATATGAGCTTCCTGGACATCCCATGCTAAAACCATGGGCATTAATATGGAGTTGGACCCCCTTTGTGGCTATAACAGCGCCACTCTTCTGGGAAGGCTTTCCACAAGCTTTTGGAGTGTGTCTGTGGGAGTTTGTGCCCATTCAGCCAAAAGAGCATTAGTGAGGTCAGGCAGTGATGTTGGACGAGAAGGCTGTTCGCTCTACTTCCTCCCAAAGGTGTCCAATGGGGTTGAGGTCATGGCTCTGTGCAGGCCAATCCAGTTCCTTAACACCAAACTCGTCTAACCATGTCTTTATGGACCTCGCTTTGTGCACAGGGGCACAGTCATGCTGGAACAGCAAAGGGCCTTCCCCAAACTGT
>CABFOQ010042468.1:0-13412 GCA_900660455.1 Gephyroberyx darwinii | reverse complement strand
AGGCTCCGTTCCTGCAGTAGAGCTGCTGTGTGTGGAGTCCAGCCTCTCCTCTCTGCTGCCACAGCTGGATCCACCGGATATCACAACCACAGTCGAACACCACGCCGTCCAGACGTCTGGAGACACAAACAACAACAACAACATCAACAACAACAAACAACACCACACCGTCTGTCTCACAAAGCAAGTTCAACACAGTCAGGGTATCCTTCACAAAACCAAACCACGGTACTCCTGACTAACTGGTCTCATGAAGGTGGTTGTCTACGAGGCACAAAGCTGGACAAAAGTGAAACCAAACTGTCTGAGAGAGAGAGATCAAAATGAGCTGCTGCACGAGAGCAAGATTGAATTGTGCCCTCACCCAAAAGTTAATCACTGTACCGCGCAGAGGCTGTTTACTTGGTTCATCGCTGTGAGAGAGACAGAACCAGCAAGGCTGAGCAGAGAGGGTTGAAATGCCCACGTGAGGGGAGGATTGTAGCCCCAGCAGGGCCACAGCCGGTCCAATGCAAGTCCAAAACCAACAGGAAGCTACACGGTGAGGGGTAAATCTAAAAAAGGCTTTGAATAACCACAATTCTGAATTCTGTTTTAGTCTAAGTGGTTTCAAAAAGGCAAAAAAAATGGATGGGTAGTTCAGGAAAGTAATATAAATTTTACACAGTAGTGAAAATCAAGCGCAGCCATGATTATAAACATTTATTGAGGGAGATTGATGTTCAGTGAGAATGACAAATCACTGATGGCAATCAGGCATGAAGCTGTGTGACAAGGTTCATCACAAATAAAAATGGCTGTATACCACAAGTACCATAACTACAGTCTTCCACTGTCTGTTTTCTAAAAGCTTGTTCAAACTTGTCAGTCTTCCATTACCTGACTACACCTCAAAACATGTTCACTCCCCGGCTGCTATTGCTGTAAAGAATAGGATGCTGCATTATTTACACTATAAGCCAGGCTTTTCTGATTGAAATGATATGTAACAGTTCTTTGGGGGTACATTTTTCCCTTTTTCACCCCCTTAACGTCTATCTTCCTATTTTGGCCTTGTCTGCATTGGACATGCTGTGATTACAATCCTGCCAGGGCATTTCAACCCTCTCTGCACGGCCTTGCTAGTTCTGTCTATCCTGTAATGGTTAATCGGCCCCGCGGGGGCTGGCTTAACAGTAGAAAAACTAAATAATAAACAATAAAAGCAATAAACAGACTATAAACAATTGTGGAGTTATATAAACATATGCTGCCTTCAATTCCAATTCCACATTAAGCAGACTGTAAAAAGTGGGAAATATGGGAAAGAAATGGATTACTAAAATTTATGTTTTTCTCCCATGAAGAAACTATTCCAAACTATTATAATGAATAAATATGACCAATACAAAAGCATAACAGCAAAAGTAACCCAGTTGCTGCTGCCAAGACTAGAGAGGATTGCTGGAGGGAAATTGCAGAAGTAAATAGGCTTATCACTGCCTCGTCATTAAAGCACAGTGGACATACATTTCATTGATACAATACCATGTCGTCACATTGAGGCTGTGGAAAGATTTCCTATTCACAAAGTCTCCTCATGTTCCCCAGGGCTGTGCTGGAGGGAGTCAGGGTGCAATATATCGCACCAGTCACTCTCAGGAATCCAATGAAAGAATTTCAGGACACTTAATATGCAACAGTAAATTTCATTCATTATGGATAACTATGGGGAAATAATGTGAGCTACCTGCCATTTGATAGAAGCCCTCTTTTATAGTCAGAGTGGGCAAATGGCCTGGAAATGATGCAAACATTTATTATATCTGGTCTAATAAATCATCATAGAAAGGTTCTTCTGGTCTCTAAACACCCTCACCCTGTGAAGAGCCTTTTACACAGCTTTTTACTCTCTGCTAATTCAATAGTATCCCCCTGTACAGTTGTTTTTATTACTTGTCTCATTGATTTGGATGCAGTGTTTTGTTCAAATCTGCTTCAGTAAATGGAATCTTTGCAATAAAAGGTTCATCGTTCATCAGCCCATCGTCTCCTCTAGGGACAGTAATGGGTTTTTTTCCAGAGAGTTGATTGGTGAGGATTTTTTCTATCAGTTTTGATCCAACAGCCTCAACATAACCTGCAGGTTCGCCTTTGCAGCCTAAGTTACCATGGTGACCTACCCTCCTATAAAGTGAGCCACCTTCGTGAGACTGAAAAGTCAAGGTTAAGCCCAAAATTAGCTTGTTAACCTGCTAATCCTGCTTTGCCAGACACAAACAACAACATCAATAACAACAATGTCACCAACAACTAACACCATGCCACCAGCTCCTTAACCCTTGCCAAGGGTTAACAATAACAACATAATCAACATTATCAATAATCAATCACATTTAATTTGTACAGCCCTTAATCATCGTTACAGTCTCAAAGGGCTTCACAACATCAACATCATCAACATTGTCAACAACAGCAGTAGCTGATATATAACAAAATGCTATGCATGGTAGTCACCACAGATGTATGACTAAACTGTGTAATATTTGGATTTATTCAAGTCAACAGGAAAACAATGAAGGCCTGCTGTGTGGCATTCAAATGAAGGAAGGTCAAAGGTCAAAGCGGTGTTCAGGCTATCCGTCTCAGTCAGTGGCAGGCAGGTATTAGGCTCCTCTGTACATACACCCATATCGTTCCCATGGCACTCTGTGTACCAGAGCTACATAATTCAACATGTGAATCTCCTCTGCTTTTTGCACACATGCAGTTTGGTGGCTGTGATTGGCCAGTTTTGTCAAGATGAATGCCTGTCCAAATGTCCTTGTCAGGGGTCAATGTGATATTGCTGAAAGCATGAATAATGCATGCCGTACGTCCAGCACGCTGTATAAAGTAATGAGAATGGATTCCCGCAGGTGGACCTCACTCATATTCAGGTTTCAGGATCTTATGGCTAGAGCAGCCCCGTTCCTGATTCACTACATGATGGTTTATTCCACTAGATGATGTTTACTGCTTGCAAGGAAGGGTCACACTCAGTTCACACCCCTGTACAACACCATAATAACTACACACGTCTTAATAATGAATTTGGATGGATGCACTCTGCTTGGGATTAGTGTTGTCACAAACCTGGCAACATTTTTTTATACTAATAACAGCCCATGTATGATCAATACCAGTACCACAAATGAATCAATATGAAATCAAAATTTAAATAAAATGATGACATGAAATGTTAAAAGATTGAAATATTGAACCTAGCCAAACTTGCATTAGTTTTATTTACACCAACACGAAAACAAAGCAACCAACTTGAACTAGTAAGAAGAAGTTGGATCTGTAGGAACCATTTCACCGTTGCACACGCTGCAGCCAGCAAGCGTAGCAAAGCAGCACATTTATCAGAGCGGAGCATTTATTTGAATCATTTTCTGGTAAATTCTTAGTAGTAGTTCATAATAGTAGATAGAAAATATCACACTGTGCACCAGTTCACAGGAAGTAAGAAACCTGTTCTGAAAGCATTTCTCAAATATATCCAACAGCAGGTCTAAATTATGCCAGATACAGACAGAATATGTGAATAAAAAAGGTATGAGAATATACCTCAAAAAAAGCTTGATGTATAAGTGTGCGGTGTGAAAATGCTATATAGCAAGCTGCTCCCTACACAGACAACTTGCTAACATGCCGGGGCTGAAGGGAATCTCACTGCTTTCATTAAATGCTGAATCAGCTAAACCGCATGAGGGATCAGAGCTCACCAGTGGCAGGGCGGCCTGGGCTCTCCTTCCTCGTAATTATGATAATTGTTAACAGGAACCACAACCTCCATACATTACCCACTATTCCTCTGGGCAGAGCTGATATGGAGCCAATATGCTGCTGTACAGCTCGAGTAAAAAAAAAAACAACAGGAAATTGTGCCGAGAAATAAAAAAAAACTGGAGCCTTGTGTTTGAATATGAGCCCAGCCCTCAACATGGCAGGGCTTTTACAGCAGCACCGTCTCAACAAGCTACAATACAACATGAGGAACACAGCAAACTGACAGCTGGAAGTTGATAAATGTTTGGAGGAGAGCAGATTAGACTTAAAAAAGAACAAAAGCAAACAGCAGTGTGACCCCCGATACAGAGCGCTAGCAGCGTGATGTTTCCTTGAAGCTGGCTAACGATCCACCCCGCCAACTCCAGAGGAGAGGTAATGATCACCACCAGAGGCTGTTTTGCTGGGAAATGTACACACAGGTGCTTGAGCTGAGGAGCGACGGATAGCATGCAACATTGTGCTATATACTACATTGTTGCTCACATGCTTTGATCTCAGCATGGGATGCATCCCTACCTATCCTTACGCAGTCGCCAGGAATAAGATTAGCTTTTTAAATCCACTGTATTATATAAATCGCCTTATTTTGCTTATTTCCACTATGGCGACATTGATCTTGGTTTGACTATGTCATATTTTGTCATATTTCCAGTGATCTCGGCCTCTGCTGTAATGCAACACAGAGATGTGTGGTTCTTGCTCCAGGTGCTTTGCTTGTCGGTTTGTTAATGTCACTTCTACTGCAGTAGGTCTGAATGTTAAGCCCCTTGGGGGGGGGTTATCTCACCTGCACAAATTTGGTATTTCTTTTTCTACTGTGGTATTTTGCATTGTATTTTATTCATTTTTCTTTTCATTTCTCTTATCACTCCTAAAAGTGATAAGAGAACTTTAAAACTTTAAAGTAGTAATCTCTGAGATCTTCGTTTTTTACATTTACCTCAGTAATGAATGCTCATTACTGAGGTGATTTCTGGGAAGTGCAATGCAAAAACACCTTTCAATCAAACAGTATGGCCAGTACTGTGACGTCTTTTTCTTTTGTTATTTTTCTGTGGGTGGCACTCTTAATTGTTCAGCTATCAATCACTACTCATGCTAACTACCCAGTTCTATTCATTCCAGGACATGTGAAACGCATCACTTCCTGTGTGCCTGTGTGTGGATTTCTTCCAGGAAAGACTTACCTGAAACCAGGTGTTTAGAGCAGCAAATGTAAAAGCTTTCATGAACTGGGTATAGGCTGAATCACTGCTGAGCTATATCAATCGATGAGAGAGAGTAGCAAAACATTCAATTATGTGAAAATGTTGCGGATTATTACTTTAAAGTGAAAGAGATAATCTAGCTGTCAAGCCCGCAGCATGGATTCTAGGAACTTGACATCCATTTATAGCCGTGTTAGGCAATGGGCTGAATGTACAGATGTAGCCATTACACTGGTTTCACATTTTACTGCATACTCTACAATTCTACCACTGCTCCACCTCTGAAAGAAGATATTCTGAAAATTCAAGTTTTGTTTGATTCTCAGCTACCAGAATGAGCCAAGGATAGTCTGTCAAGTAATAGTTTGAGAGAGTTTTGCCAGGTGCTACAATATGTCTACAATGTTTGAGAAACAATAGGTTGCATTGGCTGTTGCAGTACTGGTGGAGGACAGATGCAACATACATGCACATGCAGCATACATGCACATGAACGCATACATGCATGCATGCTACCATTGTACAGTCTAATACCTTTCTTGTCAGCAAGAGCTTTCACAGCACACACATTTTCCCCTGATCCCGCTCAATTCCCTATACATAATTGCTTTTAACGCTCCTTCCTAAGTCTATAACATTGTTTTACCACGCTGTCGGTTGTTGCTGACTGCATCATTCCCATGCTATATCTAATGCCTATGTCATGGATAAGGCATTCAGTTGTGTGTAAATAAATCCACATTCTGTCCCATCATTGGTTCTCTGTAAGACTAGTCAGCAGCTCTGTGGGCTCGCTCACTGCTTGGCTTTTTTAAAACCACTTTGACATAATTTGTCTGAAGAGCCAGGCCTGACTTTGGCTTATCGACAACACCACCTGTACTGCAATCATTTAGAAGAGAGGGGACACCCGAGTCAGGTCAGGGAAGGATTCAGGTAGGGGGAAAAAGGACAGTGAGCTGCAGCTTATGGCAAATTACTCTTTAGAGTCAAAGATTTTCACTGGAACTCCTCAGATACTTTGGAAGGTTGATTTTAGATGCTAGATGTTTTATATGTAGACTGATATGTATAGTCTACTGTCTGTATACAGATACTTTGCATAGTCTACTGTCTATATGTATAGTGATATGGATAGTGTGCTCTATTGTCCCTGTACCAATGTCACCAAGATGAATTATTGTACTGGTATTAGATCATTCTGTCATAAACTAAACTAACAAAGCACATAAGCAAACCGACAGACTACCTTCACAAGCCTCACCCTGTATGAGCTCCTTGCACCCACCAAGGCACAAAGCAGGTCTATTAAGAACCAACTGACGGCCATCCCAGCTCCGCTATCATCTGGCTGGCTCACCGCCCACAAATACAGATGTTAAAGGACAACTATGGTAAAAAGTTAGCATCCGCACCAGACAGAGCTATCTACCGGGGACGCAGAGATGATTTTGGTGCCAATCCTCTCAACAGCAATTTTACCTTTATTTATCCAGGAAAGGGTGACTCAGCAAAACCCTGCTTCACACACACACTGCCCAGTACAACCAGTGTCTTCTACTCTTGGCCACTGAGCAGCTCCACTAGAGGAGTTAAGGCAGTTCAGTGCCTTGTTCAAGGGCACCTTGGCGGTAGTTGGCAATGGAGGAGAGACCATTTCTTCTTCACCTTCCTCACACAGATACTCCCAGCCAGACGGACTTCGAACTGGTGACTTCTAACCTCTAGGCGACCACTGCCCCCACTGATATCTTTTCTTTATGATCGAATATTTGAATATCCCCATTTACTCTGTGCAAGCCGGGCATTGATATTTTAAAACTGCCAATGTAAATGTCATATATTTCAGTGAGAGTTAGCCCTGACTGAGATTTATTTCCTAGTATAATGAAGGTCCAAACTTAGTAATTTATCTGTCATATAGCCCTTTGAAATGTAATGTCTAATTCATCTTAATCCACTGGCAGTCATATCAAAACATTACAGGTCCGATCTATTCATATTCCATCCATATTCAAAGAAAAATCCATCTCGCAGGGAGAGGCATAAATGTTTGACTATGCGGCGGCCCCTGCTTCCCAGAGAGCTGGGATTAAAGAAGCGCTAACAGAATAAAGGGATTGGGGATGCACATTGCCTCAGGCAGATGGCTTTAGTTGCTAAAGAAGAATATTTTCTCTTTTTGTGGACCAGATAGACTGAGCTTCCTCGAAGACAGTGGTGCCAGTGACTGGTGCTAGCTCTGCTTCAAATAATCTCCAATCATATCACCCTCGAAGCCATAGCAGCAGATTTAGCATTTAGCCGCCCCTTCACGCTGCTGCTGTTCTCAGGCTTATGATTGGCTGGGCTGTACACCACACTGCAGCAGCTACAGTCCTTTGGCTAAAGGGCACGCAGACAAAGAGGCAGAGCTGATTATCTGGGTCTCATCCAGCGGCAGCACAGAGCAGACTTCTATTGTAAAGCTTCAATGTGATGTTGGGGCCTTTTCACAGGAGCCACAAAAGACTTGAGATTACTAAGATTTCATTGATAATATTGTCATTGTTACTGATATTGCGATATTGCTGAGAGTGTGAAATATCTGTGCAACCAACCTGCAAAACAAATCAACTGTTTTGCAGTTACACTGTACTGGGTTTGATAAGGAGCGCCTAATATGGGCAAAACTGGGAGTTAAATGAGAGGAGCTTTCTTTTCCCTCTTAAATTTCTACTGCTGTCTTGTAGTGTAGCACAACACAAGTCATGACCTCATTCTGACTAATTGTGGCATCAACTCTTCAACACCTAAAGATGAAACGATAGGACATACACTTGTATGTAGTGAGTGAGTACTAGACTATGCATGCAATATGCAATGCCCGCTCCCTTTTGAAGTGAAGGGAGAAGTCCCCATGTTAAAGCAACTGGACGATTGGTCAAGTGGTCTGCCTCTTGATCAGTTAGCTATTTTATGTACACTGACAGAAAAGATCATTGATTGGTAAAGTGGAATGGACAGACACCAAAAGTTGACTCTCAGAGTCACTGGCTGAGAGCCCACCCCGACTCACCACTAGCCAAGTGTCTAACATCACAACAACTCCTCTTCCTGACTGAAACATGTTCAGCAGCCAATTCATTATCTGTGAGAATAAGTACTTATATGATATTTTATTTTGGAATGAAGCTGTTCAACCATTTGAAACATTTTTCACTCACAAAATGGTTGCTGGGAAAGTAAAATGTCATTGGAGATATGAGCCCTTTATCTACAAAACAGGAACATTTGAGAGGATATAATCAACTGTGAGTCATTACATATCAGGCTGGGAACATCAGGAGAAATATGAAGGAAATCTGTTCAATTTTAGACATTTAGCTGACTTTTTTCTATCCACAGAGACTCTGAGGTCTGAGGTCAACCATAGCATTATAACTTCACCAACATTACAAGCAACCGAACAGCAAGCAGGTCAAGGGCAGAAGCCACAGCACAGTATATTCTCTAGAATGATCAAATATGAAAGAGTGTGTGTTACGTAGTGTTAGGAAATGCGAGGAAAGGTACACAAAGAAATCTTGTATACCTTTATAGGCTTGACAAAGACCAGCTGAGGTTGAAATGTTGTAGCAATACTAGCTGAAACAAATACAAAAGTTAGCTAACTAGCTCCCTGGTTACCACAAGAGTCAGCATAGCACAGAATGAAACTGATGTTTAATCCTGAATACACCGATCCAGAGTGATGGGACCTTTTCTCCTTGCCTTTCACATCCACCACATACCTGCTTGCTACTATAAGTATTTTAAGGTACAATTACAATAATAATAGAACTTTACACATGCTATGTACACCAGCATCGCCATTTCAACAACCTCTGTTATTGTTCATTGTTGTATTTTTCAAGTTGTAAAATCACCTAGAAAGTCTAAGTTCCAGTGAAAGACCTAAAAAGAGAACAATGACCTCAACCAAGTATTTAATTCATTAATCAATTAAAACATGTGGATTTTCATTGCTTGTTAAATGGTCTACAATGTAATTTAAGGCTTTAAGTCTCCAGTTCTTTGTAGGTCACTGTCAGTGTGACGCTGCTTTGAAATTGGGACTCTTTCAATATAAAATTAAAAAACTAAATAAAAAATTAGAGTAACACTGCCTAGAGTGACTGAGACGCCACGGTGCAGTGACGGCTTCGTGGCAAAAGGCCAAGCTTTCTATTTGTCACATAAAGTGGTAATTATTTCAGCTGGTTTGATCTTGCTCTATTTACATAATACCAGTGTTGTTCAGCAGCGCAGGCGGGCACTTATCATTGACACTGTATTGTGCATTATTCTAATAATTACAGATTAAATGCAATAGCCACCTGGTGAGCATGCTTCATTTGGCCTGATTGACTTAGCAGGCTAATATGTTTTGGGAGAGCACAGCGAAGAGAGTAATGATGTCAGGGCCATATCGCCGGCTCTGCCCATGACATAGTGACTCATTTCCTATTAGCGAGGCCTGATTCCACATGGCTTCTTCCTTACATAATGCCTCAGCACACGTCTGTGCCGCCACGCCACTCCAACTGACACCTCTTAACTAAACACCACAAATGGAATGGACACAAACCCTCACTCCTCATCAGCATTCACTAGGCGACTCTGGCATTACCCTGGCCCTGCTATCCGTGTAGAACAACAAAGACACCATTTGTACGCATCTACAATGGTTGCTTAAGAAGGAATAGGATTGCACATCAGAGCAAATCATGCTCTGTGAGCTGGAAAGGTGGTTTGGATAGGGCAGGATCTGGGAGAGTTCCTTACTTCTTGTTCCTTACTTTGGTTGGTTGCTTGTAATTTAGTCTATCTAGCAATTTAAGCTTATCCCACTGTTAAACTTGTTGTAATATCTCAGTCTGAAAGGAGCTACCTAGGTCAGTATAGTTGGCAAATTATTTCTGCAAAATGACTCTTAGACCCGGGGCAAACTCCTTGGCTTGTGTTTCCCATAATGTAAAAGCTGCACTATACAATGTTCAATAGGGTGGGGTTTACAAAGCTGAGACATTGCAGCGGCTGCAACAGAGAAGCTAATGATACCTAATTCTATAAAGGAAGAAATGGACAGGTGGGAAAGACAAGGAAACACTCATCCCAGTGGAAGAAGAAATTCACAACCAAACAGACACAGCGAGGGATTTGGACACCCATCTGTTTCTGAGGACATTACACAGTGACGGCTCGTACACAAGTGACATTTGCATTGGTCTGGAATTGCTACCCAACAGAATGGACCAGGACTTGAATATTTGCAGGTGTGTAAAAGGGGTACAAGTCGCTCTGTGCGAGAGAGTCAGCGAAATGCCTCTGACGTAAAAATATAATGCCGATGTAAGCAGGGCTTTCCCTCCGCTCTGCAGCCGGGAGCCTGTAGAAGCAGGACTACCCCAGATCGGCATTGTGCCGTGCTCTCAGAGGACGTGCCCTGCTTCTACCTCTGAAAATAGCACAACAAAGAGGCCTGCTTGAAATAGTCGTGTGTTCTATCGCATCCTACAGCCCGGCTTCATCCACCTATACTTCAGCTTTATCTGGCGGGAGCCAAAAGGAAGGAATGCCTGTGTTCAGAGTGCAGCACAGGTCAAATGATAGACAGTGCTGACAGCCGTAATGATGTGTAAATTACAAGCCGGTCTACATTGCAATGTTCTCCTCGGTGGTGAAAGAGCAAACCCATTTCATAAACACATTGATCGCTTAAATATTCATAACAAACAAGAAAATGGGGTCAGGCTCCCTCCTCCTACCAGGCCATTACATTTCCTCTGTGTGTGTTAATTAAGTTGGCAAATGACTTCTAAGATCACAGTGCCACTATATCGCCTTTAGGTTTAGTAGGAGTCTTTTTTTTTGCCTTCTTACTTGTACTCAAACAAATTGGAGGTTTTGTATAACACAGAAAGGAATTATAATGGCATGCAGTGGAAACAATTTCTACTGAGGCAGATAGTGCGCAGGGAGCGATGATGAATTGCTCTAATCTAATCCAGACAAAACCGAGGTGAGTGTCGGAGCTCGGCGGGTGAAGGCAGACTTACAGCTCAGAGAGTTGGAGGTTCTGGAAGAGCTGCCATGACAGAGTGGTGAGAGGGTTCTTCGACAAGTTTCTGCAGAAGAAAGAAAATACAGCGTTAAAAAGAACATTTGAATTTATTTGAGTTATTTGAATTGTTTTATTTGCCTCACTTGTTTTGAGTTTTGATTTGGTTTCTGTTGCCCAGTTCACTTGTCTCTCTGTTCGTCATGTTGATGTTTATTTTTCTCCTTTCTCCTTTTTGGGTGAAAGTAAAGTGTCTTGTCCTTGTGTCAGGCCCGATGTGTGATCATTTTCATGTGCAACTAAACTAAACAAGTAGAGGGCCTGCATTCACGGATGAAAATAAAGCAAAGTGCTATTGACAAAGCCGTAGAAACAGGCCTGGCTGCAGGGAGCTGCAGGGCTCAGCCAACTCAATAAAAGAAAGTTGACCGCTTTCAAGTCAAATAATTCAATTGACTTAAGAAGCCCCTTCGGGCCTGAAAGCCACTAAATTCAATAGCAAATGTCCAGAGACTTGCAAGTGATCTGACCAGAACCCTTGAATCAGTTTAAATATGAACATCATGCATCCATCCATACAGTCATCTAGCAATCCAGCGTCTTTCTGAGCGTATTAACACAGCAGTTTGTCATAAAGTGCACCATCAAATCCCATTATCAGCCCTCCCAGAGTCAACTCAATTAGGACACAGAAAAACATTCTATCAGATAGCTTTCATTTGTTTCATTTCTTGATGGTCATGGCCTCTACCTGCAGCTCCGGTAAATGACTCATGTGATTTTCTAATTTTTACTTACATCACTCAGCATCTGCAACCACTGAAACCACAACAGCGAAAATACATCTACAACAGGATATATATACGACAAGCTAAGATGGAAGCTTAATAGAGCGATTGGGCCGTTGCAGCAGCAAATAGTAATAGGATACAGCACAGAAAAATTGGATATAAATAAGAATACAGCAATAAAGGTTATACAAACATAACTGATAATTTCAATACTAGAACATGCTAAGGAGCAGAAAACAGCAGCAGCAGAACTTAAAGACAGGAAAAAAACAATGAAACGTGTATGTATTATTACAAAAATACCTATAAATGAAATACATAACAATATTATCCTGCTAATCCTGCACGTATATACGTATATTTCTAGAATTGTCATTTTCATTACTTTTTCCCAATACTTTCTTTCTTTACAAAGACATTCTCCACACACACACACACACACACAAACACACACAAACACACTCGCACCGGTAGGTTAATTTGTATGGAGGACCTGTATGGACATTTAACTATTAGATACTCCTGTAACCAGCAGCGTCGCTATGGCAACAGGGAGCTAAGGATGTTGCAGCCCTTTCTTATTTCCTGTGATACACACACAAACACGCACGCACGCACGCACGCACGCACGCACACACACACGCACACACACACACACACATATCAATAAACCCACCATCTCACTCACTTCACTCACACACACACGCACAGATCGAAATGGATGCTGGGTATGTTCTAAACACTAAATCGAAAAAAACATGGACACACCTGTATACTGTCAGCTAGTGTTTTATTGTCAGCTTGAAGTGTGTGTTTGTCATTGTGCTATGTCAGCTTGGAGTGTGTGTGAGTAAATGTGTTGGTGCGGAATACGCCGCTGCTCTCAGTACAAGGAATGTGTGAGAGAATATGTAAAGATACTGCGAGAAGTTTTACCTCACCAAGAAAACCTGTATTCCCAGAGGGGCTGTTGCTCTGTTGTACACAGAATACATTGCAGAGAGAGAGAGAGAGAGAGAGAGAGAGAGAGAGAGGGAAGGCGGGCAAGCAAACAGCAGCTTACTGGGTGATGTAGAGCAGAGCTTCTCAAAGATACTCCTATCACGGGCCCCGAATGAATACAAAGTAGACCACAGACCTCCAAATAGACTCCCAGTAGACCACAGACCTCCAAAAAGACTCCCAGTAGACCACAGACCTCCAAATAGACTCACATTAGACCACAGACCTCCAAATAGACTCACAGTAGACCACAGACCTCCAAATAGACTCACATTAGACCACAGGAGTCCAAATAGACTCCGAGTAGACCACAGATCTCCTAATAGACTCTCAGCAGACCACAGACGTCCAAATAGACTCCCAGTAGACCACAGACCTCCAAATAGACTCACATTAGACCACAGACCTCCAAATAGACTCACGTTAGACCACAGACCTCAAAATAGACTCACGTTAGACCACAGACCTCCAAATAGACTCCCATTAGACCACAGATGTCCAAATAGACTCCCA
>CABFOQ010042466.1:0-14261 GCA_900660455.1 Gephyroberyx darwinii | reverse complement strand
ACCTCTTGCCCTGCATCGGGGGACTACCCGGCCAGGGAGGAAAAAGAGGGAACGAGAGAGAGGGTGGCTGAGAGAGGATCAGAGGATAAAAACAACATTCCTGCAGCTCCAGACTCCTTCACACTGTAAAAAGACACTTTTTAATTAGAGCAATTCTGCCTTCTACTTGGAGCGCTGGGTAGTTTTTATGAAAAGCGGCGGCCAGGTTGTTTTTCTCTCGCTCTTGTGTGTCATGAAATTACATGCCTGCCTTCCTCATGTACAACACCAGTATGAAACAGATGTGCCTTAAACTCAATTATGGGGTTCAACAACAATTGTTTCAGAAGTACACTGGCATAACCAAAGCCTTTCCGTGAATGGTAAACCAAATATGTTTTGATGCTGTGCGCTTGACAAAATGAATCATACCAAAACCTTCCATTTATATCTAGCCTTCATCAAATATCTTCTGGTTGCTGTGGTTCGGTCATACTCTGAATGACCTCCCAGTAACAGCGCGGAGAGCGGCACAATCCAAACTGTTCCTCCAACTGCTCTCTTATCACAGGAGGGGGTCCGGCTGTGTATTACTCTTCCCTTTCCGTCCCATCTCAGTTACTACCATCCCAGCACCTATGCCAGACCTGTGAGTCAGAAGCTTAATCATCGGCTTCATTCTCATTTTCCTCACCTCTGGCTTCCATGTGCGCTTCCGCTGTGCAGCAGACGGCCCTCTGGGAAACATTCCCTAATAATCCAACAGGCCATTTGTATATGGGTTTGCTGTGACTCACTGCAAACAGAGAGAAACCCACTATCAAGGGAAAGCTGCTCTATGGGACAATCAGTGAGTATGAATGAACAGGCTACCCAATGACATGTCAGTTAAACGCCTTGTTAATAACAGAACATGTTTTTACATGAACCAGAACAATTCAACATTTCATTTCTACAATTATCATCCACCAGTCATCACTTCTACTCTAAGCTGTGAGCCAGGCTAATAGAAGACAACAAACTGGTTTTAACAGTAAACACAGCCTTTCCCAAAGACCAATCTAAATTCAACCCTTAATTCACACTTGGGGATGAACACACATTTGGATTGGGGATTGCAGAGAAGCCACTGAAGTAAATGAGGTTTTCTTTTCACAACCTTAGCACTGCAGTGGCAAGCTTTTTTTAGACTTCCTCCTTCTGACCAACTGCTGAGTGACAGCTTCTCAGAGGGAAGCTGCCAGAGGACTGGTAAGTAAATGCAGAATTCCAACAGAGCTCCCAGTCTTCCCTCTCAAATCTAGTGTTTACATGAGAAAACAAGGTTGTAAATATCCCACATGAATGCCTTGGAATTAAAGCAGAAGAAAAGAAATTGTGGTCTTGCTTTGATGACTTCTTAATTTTGAGTGTTTTCTCTTTCATTACATGCCCAGATATGTTCATAAAACTCTATATTGATGTGTTGGGATATTTAAAATAAATAAAAAAAACACATTTTCATTATGAGTTAGCTGAACTTAGCTTATAAAAACACTCATTGAATACTGGGAATGGGTGGATCTACGTTTTAATGCCACCACCACGTTGCTCTATTCTGGGAGGCTGTTGTGAATTCCGTGGTTGAGTGGAGAGATTTGGGAGGGCAACAACCGCAGCTGGGATGGGACGCCCTGACAGGGTGGCTCTGACTGTGTACGTGTGTGTATGTGTGTGTTTGTATGTGTGAATGTGTGCAGATGTTAGTGAAAGTGTGTGTGTGTGTGTGTGTGTGTGTGTGTGTATGTGTGGGATGATGAAAGCATGCCAATTCATTGGATGAAACAACAAAAGAGAAATCTCTAGAGAACTAAATGTTCCCTCTCTGACCTTGTATTCCTTATTTACAACAGTGCCTTTCCTTATCCTACACAGAGAAGATAGAAACAACGTTCCTTGCCACAAGAATAACAGGGCACTATAAGGAGTTTCTTCTTAGACCAAGGTGGATGTTGTCTACCATTTCCCTTCCTCACCATAGTAAAAGTCTTGTTTCCATAGGGCCGGTGAGGGTACAAGTCCCACTCATAAGTAATAACTCCCTTCAGCTAAGATTGCCACATAAACCAAGCAAGTGATGACTGCCTGTGCATGTTAATGCAATCATGCAGCAATCCCTCAATGACACGGAGCAAGGTTGGCCAGAGCAGTGGACAGGATCTGTCACGCTCTGTTAATGCCCTGAGAGAGAAAGACAGTGTGAGAAAGTATGTGTGTGTGTATGTGTGTGTGTGTGACAGAGAGAAATAAAAGAGCGAGAGACGTAGAGCATTAGCGGCAGGAAAAGAGAGAGAGAGAGAGAGAGAGAGAGAGGGAAGGAAACTACAGTTAATGCCTACCTAATACCCTATTCTTCACCTTCCTCAATTCATAAATCAGATGTTGACCAACTGTAGGGTCTGGTTCATTAGGCACACGTAGGTATTGCTATAGAAATGTTGTGAGTCATGTAGTGAGTGATGTAGGGCAGGTAAGGCACCTTCCCCGTCACAGATGTTCTGGTAGGAGTCCCATCGGGTTAGAGGATCTGCTGTGCTGTAGTCCACAATGACATCTGCTCCGTTTTGCCACCTGTCCGCACCTGGACCCAACAGTAACATGATTTAGATATCAAGGTTTTTGTATGACAAGGGAAATAGGACAAAATACCATTGGTCATATGTTATTGTAACCTCTGGAATGACTGGACAGAGCAGAAATTAGGAATTCACTGATGTGGATTTTTGCTGCAGATAGCCAATATTTTGTGCTGATATCTTTAAATTTGACAATTTTCAGGCCAAAAAATACTAGGATTGAGGGTTTCCCCCGGAGGTTTATTCTTGGCAGGGTGGGAAAGCCTCTGAAATGGCATTTAGACCAGGGGCACTAAAGCTCTTCAATGAATCGGTGTAACCACAGCAGAAAAAATTTCATCATGCTATTGGAAGGAATGTTGCATTTTAGGACTTGTGCTTGACAGACATGAGCAAATACATATAATACATATATCTCACACACATGCAGACATACACATGCATCCACACACAACAACACAGTTTCTCTCCTGTGGGGCTCTGAGGCAGCACATGCTGTGCTTCTTTACCTCTCTGTCAGCACACACTTCACACTACATTTCCCCTCTGCAGCATTCCACATCCTCCTCTCAGCAGGAGGCAGAGGGGGAAGGAACAGAGCAGAGGACAGCAAGAGGAAAAAATGCCAGGTGGAGAAAGCACCAATGTCTGGGTTTCGTGCTCGCTCTTTCTCTCTATAGAAACTTTAGGAAAAGGCGAGGAGTCAGGAAAATACCTGGGATCTTCTCTGGGCCCTCTGAGAACACCAGCTCCACTTTCCCATAATCCGGAAATCTGGGATCTGGAATGTCAACACATAGGAATGCCATCAGTGTAGAATTCACATTCACAACTGGAAAGATGAATGATTCTGTCTGTGACTACGGTTGTCTCAGCAAACCATGATACATTACATGTTTGGGGAAAAAAGATTATTGGTCTCAAACTGCCAAGTCTAAATTAAGTCCAGACTGAGCCCTGCAATACTGCGTAGAGCGGAGTAGATGCTGTAAACTGGTGGCACGTTCAGACCGGTTCTCAGGGTTTTTCCAGGTCTACCTTTGTTGGCAGTCTCCATGTCCTCTTTTTCAAACATCAGGTTGTAGCCCTGCACTGCTCCCGTGTGGAACTGCAGCCGGAAAATTACTTCACGCTCTGAAGTAATTTCACTCTTGTGATAGCATTTAACCTACAAAAAAGAGTTGTTATAGTGATTATTACATTGGGTACTAATGTCAGTAAGTCTGATTAGGCAGCATGAAATGTATGTTTTCCTACCATAATATCCCCTTTTAGCAGCTGGGCTGGCTCCAGGGTGATGCATACCCTGTCTCTGTGACCTGGACCAATGTGACTGAGACAAAACAACAAGTCAATAGTCAATCACAGTAAGTCAGAGGCTGCAACCAATCACAGACCTATACAGAAAGCCATAACTCAGAAAGACAGTCAATTAGTATCAACCTAAACTAAATGGAAAATTGCTTTGATGTATCCCAAAAACAACCGAGGTAAACAATGATCGTTTGTCTCCTGTGTAAACTACTTACTAGACTCCAGACGAATACACTGCTTGCATTCCCTGGTAGACCTTGAGGTATGGACGACATACTGAAAGAGAGATATTAATTCTCAAATTACTTTGATACATCATTGTACAATGTTTAAGTGCATTGCAAGTGTCACCTCACATTCACTGCCAGTCAAGCTACATCAATCTTTCTCAACTTTTTGAGGGCAGACAGAATGTTCTGAGATCGTGATGAAATTGACTCAGTATTATTGCTTTGTGTCAGTGATTTTCTCAGGACGTTGGATAGCATGGCCTCAACTAGACTCTTATGTACAAGATAACCCAAAAGATCTATGTGTAGCTTCTCAGACTGTACTGTCCACAACAAACTGGAGATAAGCTTCTGTTGTGAGAAAGGGATTTTAGATCCACGATCTGACGCAGATCTTTGTTGCTTCAATGAAAAGAATACAAACACCAGTTTATATGGAAACATGGGTGTGGATTCCGTTGGGTTTAATGGGAAGCCATAAAGTAGTTCTTCTCTACAGTTCTGTTTATGTAAGTGTCTGTATCTGCTGTGGGTGTGTGTTAGAGAGAGAGAGAGAAGAGAGAGAGAGACAGAAGGTGCCTGCAACGCTGTACTACCATACGATACAGAGATAAGCCTACATCTTGTTTATTGCTACTCTGCTCTGATGTGGTTTTGTCTGGATTTTTATACTCTCATGGTACCAGTTACTGTATTTTCACTGGAGTTGTAGCTGTGCATTTTTAACGGTAAACAATATGAGTTCAAACCTCCAGTGGCGTCAAAGTTTGGTATCCCATGAAGAACGATGCAATGCAGGAACAAGGGGGAGGCATTGATCTTCATTGATCCATTCAGAAGACTGTTGAGGATCCAAACATACCTGACATGAAAGCATAGAGGTGGATGTAAACAACATACAGGACAACCTTAAGTATTCCCAGGACAAAACATGATGAACAGGATCCTTCTTATGACTAAGGATCATAGCTGTTTAATTGAGAAGGTCCTCTGTGCTCGACTGTCCAGGTTGCCACCCCGAAAGGCAGCCTTTACAACATAGTGGGCATAAACTTGCAGACACTATCCCTTGTACAAAATGTGTAAAATAGTAACCAACCAATGATAAACAACCTTTAATTTTACATTGACTCAATAGCCAAAACTCACACTGGCCCACTGGTCCCTCATCAGTAACATCTCAGATACCCTTTGGGGATAGGACAGCTTGGAGAAACTTGAAGACACAAGCTGGAGAAACCCATTGTGCATTTCTGGCCACCGTATTCTGCATAAAGCACCCTCAGTGTGAATCACGGTGATTCACAGTGATGCACGGAGATAAGATTACACCAGGTCACCATGGGATCCCATTCCCGTTACCATTAACCAACAATGACTGGTCTATCAGTTCGCTTTTTCAGCGGAAAACACAAACACCAAGACACGCAAAGTCTATTGTATTGGTTCAGGTGGGTGGATGGAGGCATGTGGTCGGGACACAAAGGGGCAGAGTGCAGAAAACAAAGCACTAGTCACACAACCTACAGAGACACGGCCTAGAAGTTAATTTTGCCATAATGTGGTACTGTCTCTATTGCTAGAAGGATGTGCTTATGTTTGCCGTCTTTACCGTTTCTGGGAAGGTGTCATCAGAGCGGAGACCTTGTCATCGTAGTACTTCCTCATTGCAAAGCGGTCCAACGCCTCATCAGCACTTTGAGAGATACAGGGAAACACATTAAGCACTCCTGGCAATTATGACTCAACCAAGAGATTATGAGGCACTCTCCACCTCTGTAATTGAACAGAGTTACCCCTAACATACATTAGGACAAACGCAGACATACGCTGACACAAACACACACATGCACAGTGGACAAGAGGGAAAGTAACCAGAGAGACAAGGGATTCCAGCAGAGAGGAAGACAATGCCATCCTTAAGTAAACACAGAGGGGGAGAGGAGGACAGAGAGAGGCCAGAGTGTGTACACAGCACTGCTGTTCTGACAGCACTAAAACCAACAGGCGCTGGGGGCTTTTCACCAGGGGTCTCTCTCTCTTGTTGTCCCCCCCCCCATCTATTTCATTGTAAATCTATCTCTTTGTTTCTACATCTCTTCCTCTACTTCTTTATCCATGTTCTCTTTCACATTCACCTTCCCAGCACTGACCCTGAGTTTAGTGTTCCTCAGTGGGACACAAACCCTAGGGGACGCTGGCCAGACATTTGGCTGATGTGTGATCATACCACAGTGGCTCTGTGCTGTGTGCAGAAAAGATCTGCATAGGCGCATAACACCAGGCCAAAACAACCATACACACAGCACTTTCCAATACTCTACTACAAACTACTGTCTCTCCAAACGTTGACTTTAGGGATTAGAAAAACTGCAGCTGCTCTGAATTTGTTTTGAATGACAATGGATAGAAAATTAGAAAATGTAATTTTTCTTAGACCGATAGATTTAATGGAAGTGACATTGTGGCCACATGCTATTACGTTACCTAACATGCTTTGATTCATGTAATTCTTTATGGGGTGACTCATGACTTAAATTGTGTGGTTTTCCTTTGAATTTGAGAGCAATAACATTTCGTTTTGACTCACTTTCTGACTCACCTTGACCCTAAATGAAAGGGGGGAAATAATTCAGGAGTGGTTAAGCAATGACATTGCTTGTGGTCTACGGAATGAGCGTCTAAGAAATGCTGTGGGTTGTTGTTGATATCTTATGCTGCCATCAGTCAAGTGGGCAAACTCACATTATCATAAATCCTCACTGACTACACATTAAACCATGACATTCATGGTCACATAATGTCAAAAATGTGATACATAGTAGCGGTTACCTCGCTGATATATCGGTGAAATGTACAAAGGATGAAATGACGACACCAATTCGACCCTTGCCTCCCTAAAAAGAGAAGAAAAAATAGATGATTCATTCTGCATGCAGCAGATGTGGTTTAGGTCTGTTTTTACTAAAGGTATGTGTACTAGAAATGTTTAATAATAGTGTAATTACTATAATTTTTCACTATGGGATACAGTAATTGCTAAACTGTTAATAGTAACATCAGAATACAGAAGATACATTTGATTTACACAAGAGACTATTTAAAGCATAGAGCAACACAACCTGTAGATGCTCACCCTACAGTGTATGACCACCACATGTAGAGGGTCAGCATTGAGCCAGCTCTCCATTTCCTTGCAAATAGTGCAGATCTTATCCAGAGGAGGGGCGTGCAGGTCAGGCCAGCCTGTGTCTAAGGTCTGAAAACACACCACACACTCAGACATCGTGAACAGTGTCTATACAAGTAGAAGCCACTTCCTCTGTCCCCAGAACATGCACTGCCAGTCAATATTATATTGGCTTCTGCAACTGATTAGACACAGTTGATCAAAGAGGATCCACTGAAATCTATGTTGCCACAGAAATGTATTGATTGATTTTTTTCCCCAGTTTAATCTGTATTGATATCCTCATCCTGCTAGCGTTTCATTAACTTTTGCTGGTTTGATGCAGGTGACACGTAAACTTACCTTAGGGTTCATTTTAGAGAGATTGTGTCTTTTCTCTGACAGGTTGATAATCTGAAGGAAACATACAACACAGCCTGTGAATAAGCACCAATATGACTGCTTCTCAATTCAAAAAGAAACTACTAAATGTACCAACACAGACAAATATATCTCTGCCAAGCATCGATTCTTACGCTAGAATGAGTGAACAAAGGTGAAGAAGATCAATACGTTATCAACATCCCTTGAAAGCCCATCAGCCCTGACATCAATACTGTTTGCACTTTGACTAGCACGCTCTGCAGCACATTTTGCTTTCAAGGTGAGATAGTGTTCAACACATGGACAAGCACTGACCAGGTAATTGTCTGCATGTTTGGACTTGAGCATTCGTGTGACATCCTTCAGGTTGTGTGAGTAGATCTCCTCTGAGCATGCCCAGGGGAAGGACACAGCAATGATACGCTCTGTGATATATGTCAGGTCAAGTTCATAGCCCTCCTCCATCCTGAAACTGTCTTCCTGTGGAAAAAAACATAGGACTAGAAATAGCTCAGGCCCTTCAATTTCCTCACACCATTCCCATTTTATGCAAGTGACTTCATTCATGTCAATATTTGATGGTCAAAGTCCTCAGCTTTAGTCACTGTGTCCAAGTTTCCCGCGGATATCTTTAGAGTTTCACTTCAATTCCAGATTGTATGACACAGAGCGTTTCTTGTTTACACAGCAACAGTCTATCTGCACAACAGACCCAATGATGTTTCTCAGAAATATTGTGCTGGGGGCCACAAAACAAAACATTAAGGGTGTTTAATGTGTTTGATATGATTGCCATTTATCTCTACTACAAAGAGAGATATAGTTGTATCAAAAGACTGTAGACCAGCAATCTGGTTTCCACAGTCAAACTGTCGGAGCAACAATGACAAAGAAAACAAAAACTTTCAAAGAATTCCGGTTGAAACCAGTTATCTGCAGTGTGCTGTAAATCCCTGAGAGATGGTGTGTCCCTGTGACCTCGTGGCCATGGACTTCCTGCGTTGGTGGACTGGGGAGAGGCTGACATCCCCCCCGACCATCCTAGTTTTAGAATGAGCCAGGATTGGGCTGTATTTCAATTACTTTTGTAAAGATCATTGATTTAGTCTCTTGTGAGGCATGAGGAAAAGATACCTGATACATTTTGGATGATAGCTAGCTAGTACACATTCAAATTTCACACACACACACACACACACAGACACACTAGGGTTAGACGAATATGGGTTTTTGAAAGTTGACACCGATGTTTTTGTACTGATAGCTGATATTTTGTGATGATATATCTTAAATTTGACCATTTTCATGCCAAATATTACAAGGATTCTCCATAAAATGTATTCTTGCCAGGGTGAAAAAGCATCTAAAACAGCATTTAGAGCATCATGGGACATTAAAATTCCTTTTAGGGTTAGCAGCTCTTTAAGGCAGGGTGACCCACCCCACCTACTCAGTGGTAGGGAAACTCTGGGATACATTAAGACTGCAAATTAAGAATTAATTCACAAAAACATTATTGAACAATTAAACAAATAAAGAAAATGTGCAAAGAAAATCAAACTTCATTTCAGGTTTTACAGACTGTTTTTATATAGCTGTGGTCACGGAGGAACCTCCATTATATCGGCAGGGTTCAACATGGCTGACCAATATCCAATATTTAATTAAAGGGCAAACTCATCCACATTGCTCTAACCGTAACACGAGCATACACACACTCCAACTTCTGCCAAATGCATCACCATCCATCTTAAGTCACTCTGATTGTTTGTCGTGATTATCTATTAGAAAAGCTGGCCAATCCGCAATGGAGAATGTGTCCGTCAATCAAGTCTGAAGTGACAGCAGGTTGGAGCCCAACACTTTGAAAGGTTCCAGAGAGAGAGAGAGAGACATACACCAGGGGCCGTGTAGCCAGGGCTTAAACCAGCCCTCAGAGCGGAATGAAAGAGGCTATGTGTGTGAGGAGGTCATCACTCAGGGAAACACAGGCTGGGTGTATGTCTGTGTGTGTGTGTGTGAGTGAGTGAGTGGAGGTGGGAGTAGGGGGAAGGGGTCATCGGAGACTGTTGGCGGGACTAGTCTATTTCCCCTGAGCCTGGGAGGGAAAAAACTGTTGACTAATGGGAAATTAATGAACAGGTCGACCAATACTTAAGGCCTGTGTTTCCTTGGGGGGTGGTGGCAAGGGAGGAATGCTGGCTAATGTTTTGGAGGTGTCAAAGCACTGTGCCAGATAGAGATAGTTAGGGTGTCTAACCAACACTTAACTTTTAAGCGACCCAGAAGTGTAAGGGAGGTTAATAAAACAGTATGGTGAATGGTTAGTGTTGTAATGAAAGATCTGCCTTAAATAACAAAAAACAAAGCTTTCAAGAAAAATACAACAAATTAAGGTTCAAATCAACTTCTATAAAAGCCCTAAAGACCCACAAAAGAAGCCAATATAGCCAATCATCATTTTATGTGCTTTAGGCTCAGCATTAATTCAGCTTAAATCATTCAGATGTACCGCGGCCCTGCAGCACATCCTTTCCCACTAGGACCTCTCAATTCTGTCTCTCATCACTCAGGCACACAAGAGCGACTTGCCCCAGCACGCACTAAAGATAATTGGTCTTTAATTTGCACTGACTGCTTTTGTTCCTGGTTCGAGGCACAGCATTAGTCCACAAAGGCAGAATAAGCAGTGCCAAGGATCTCAAATCCCAAGCCCACCCATGGCACTGTGAGAGCAAGGCTGGTAGAGGAGAGAGGGTAGGCAGAGTGATTCCAGAAAATGGGTTGTCAGATCTACTGTGAACAAGCTACAACAGGTTTACTGGGTCAGGATGTTGGGGGATTAGGGTGTGTCTGGCTCCCCCAGCTCAACCCCTGCAGGTAAGAGCTAGACTAGGCTGCGTGGGTGCTGTCAGCCACGTTCACACACGCATGACCATCACTTAGGACACTTTCCAGCAGTTCAAAATGCCTTTCTTTCAATTACCCTGAACAGCGCCAAAAATAAATCCAACCAACATTCCATTTGCAAGTGAAATAAAAGTGAGGAGGAGAAGGTAGAAAGCTGTATTAAAGTGCAGCCGGGTTCTCTTTTAGGAGCCACACCCTTCACCTGGCCCTCACTGCAGGGAATCTTCCATTTTGTACATTGAAGCCCAAGATGAAAGATCAAGATGCCCAAGATGAATCATGTAATAGGACATCAATAGCATCAAGAGCAATCCCACCATCCAGAAATCCAGAAAAATCCAGAAAAATGTTAGTCACTCCATAAGAGTTAAAGCATGGCCTAATCAAGTGAACGGTGACCTCATGGTTGTTTTCATTTTTGAGCCCATTGTGGTGACAACAGTTGGCAAAAACCCTGCATACTTGTGTGTCAGAAATAATAAAACTGCAAGCCTAGGGTTGAGCCACAGCAACTGAATCCATTTACGTAATAGTTTGTTTGTATGTTATTAGACTGGTTGCTACATGTCTACAGGCTCCCTGGTTAGATTTTCCATTAGGCACTTCAGTGTGGTTATCATCATGCAGACTGTTTTTGTGTATGAGTACACGAGAGCGGGAGAAAATACAGTATAGGGAAAGAGAGAGGGCCTTAGCCGAGTGAGGAAAAAAGAAAAAGCCCACGAATAAGCTTAAGGTAAGGGAAGCACATAATCTTTTAAAGACAGTGTCTAAAAACCATGAGATGGGGATAATATCTCTCTGCTGCAGTAAAGTCTGAGTGCTGACTGCAGTGCAGTCCTCTTAAAAGTTTTATCATCTTTTCATGACGTATTATCATTTCTTTATTCTGATGTACAGTACTAATGTACTGTGCAAGCACATCTTTAGAGAGAGCCTAATGTCTCAGACCCAAGACATACCATAAAAAAGTGCACAGGAAAACTGGTTGCAAAATAGGAAGAAAAGATAGAAACTAAACAGTCCACATTATACTGGCACACATATGAAAGCAATCAAGGAATCCCTTCCCCCTTTCACTGACTCAAAACTGAAACTGAAGTGCTTCTATTGGCTTGCTCCAGTTTGTGATTGACAGACTGTGGCAGTGGCATCCATTTTGGGGCTACTTGAATATTTTTTTATGGTGCCATTAAACTAAAATGATGTGCCTGTGGTGAAAAAGAGAGCGCACCCAAATTCATCATTGTAAGGATAAAAAACACTTAGTGCCAAACGAACCCCTAGTCACAACTCAACACTGACTTCATCTGGTCTGTAGTTTAAGGGCCCAAGCATGGCTTATTTGTATTTTAAAAAAAGGAAAAACTGGACTACTGCCAGGGCTACAAAAATCCTTGCAATTCTATGGGGGGTTGGAGGAGTCTGGGGTGATGTGGCTCATCCAGCCCGGCATGTTGGCTCTGCTCTGGACCTATGCAAAAAAAAGCCATACGTAGTCTACTGTCTGCTTGGGAGTCCACAAGGACAGATTAATGATCCTCTAAGCCATTTGTCTTTCCTGAGTAACACCTAAAGTGCCATACATGCTTCAGGAAGTCTGGCTGACTATGGAGGAACTGGTGGAGAGGAATGTTTTTTAAAGTGCCTTTTGCATTTTCACTATATTTGCACAATTCTTCAATCAGCTTTTTAACATGATTGTTTGCCTGTCACATGAAAAGTAGAAGTAGAATGATTCATGCATGTTTCATCTATCCATCAAATGAAGAGGCTTGCAAAAACAGATGACCAAGGTTGTAGGTTTCAGTATGTGCGTAGCATTCAGATCTAATTGCCTTCTAATCGACTTGATACCCTCAATTTCACTGTTCCAAACCACCTTGCATTCATACTTGGCATGACATTTTAAAAAGCGTGCCTTGTACTGTGGGATAACATCTCCACAGTGACATAACAGACTGGCTGAAGGGCCTGGAGGGAGACAAGGCCGCAGTTTGTTCTGTCCTTTTCCTGTCAGGGGCTCTATATGTTTACGCTGTGGCTTTGACGCCCATTCAACGCTGAAGAACTGAAATAAACAAAACCATGAAATCTATTGAAAAAAGCCGCGGACGGGGGAGAGGGTATTTTTAGCCAGTTTATTTAGTAATCCTGGAACTCCAACGTATATTTGTCCCTCATTTTCATGAGATATTTTGAAGGGAATAAAAACGAGAACCCTGGCTCTGAGTGAATCTATACACCCACCACAGCACTCCCTAATTACCGTTTTCTATCCCAAGGTCATAGAGGAATGCGTTCCAAAATGGATTACGCTCCCACTCTCACTCTCTCATTCTCTCTACCCCTCTTTCTCCTCTTTTTAACCTTTCTCTCCTTCTTTCTTTCTCTCCCTCTGCCTCTTTTGCCCCTTTATTTCTTTCATTCTCCCTCCCTCTCCTAGCCTCCTGTCTCTCCGTTTAATGGCTTACACATGTTGGCCGAGTGACTGCAACAGTGCTGTGACAAAGTGAAATGGCCCAATGTCCTGTCCCATGCCACTCCTCTCAGGGTTAGATCAGCGTTCTGCTTACAGTACACAACCCCAGCCCTTTGCCAACCCACCTGTCTAAACCACACTATCAGGATCCCCATTCATCTGTCGCTCAGCCAACCCTTTGTAATTGCCGCCTGTTATCAGGGAAGAAGTGAGAGGTGAAAGACAAAAACCGACACTTTGGTTTTCTGACTTTTGCTTTACAATCGTTAGACACGCTTTTGTTTAGCCTTGAGGGACAGATATTGTTCGTACGACTCTGACCTCAAAATAGAACCAGCAAGAAAAGCTATAATTGCCAGTTCAAAAAGATTTCTCCTATCTGGCTAGGTCTGTAATTAAGGCTCATCTTAAAAGAGTTTAGCCTGCAAAATGTTCGTCACAGCCCGCATGGTTTATGTTGCTTGAAAGAGAGATGTACAGGAGGGTGTAAATGCAGGTGTGTGTCTGATTTTAGACTCAAAGCAGAGAAAGGGAGGGACTGAGATTCAGGTAACGCGGGCTGTAGCTGCTATGATGTAAGGACGCTTGTACATGTCATCAGCAATGGCTGCCTGAGAAGCATAGCCCTAGGGCCGCAAATACCACGCAGCAGCTGTAGCTCAAAGAAAAGCCATTCTCTTTCTCTGTTTCTCCCCATCATTTTCTCTCCAACAGCAGAGAAGACCAAACAGTCAACAATAGACAAAAAAAAGACTTGTTTCTTTTCTTTCTTTCTATGGACTTTTCTTTACTAAGCAAAAGACTTCCACAAGAATGGCCCCATATGTTTCACATTATAAGGGTCTCCCAGTACACCAGAACCCAAAACAACAAGGAGCCCCATATCATAGTCATAGCCAAAGACAATTTAACAAGTAAAGATATTTACGCTAAAAGATTCTTCCTCATTGAGAGGCCATGCCAAGGTTTAATAAGGGTTCCATGAACAACACTCTTTCACTCACATTCAAAAAAAAATCACCTCAATGCTTGTTCAGTTTGAATGACTCCCTTCTCTGCCTTCACAATCCTGCTAGGTCTTATAGTGCTGGAACACGCGCATGCTGGAACACACACACACACACACACACACACACACACACACACACACACACACACACACACACACACGCACCCAC
>CABFOQ010042463.1:0-15349 GCA_900660455.1 Gephyroberyx darwinii | reverse complement strand
GAGAGAGAGAGAGAGAGAACTCCACTCTTAACTATCTGTCCTAAAAGGCGGCCCAAAGACCTGCCACACTGTCATGGACACAGTGAGGGCAGGGAGCACTGATCCTGCACCCAAGCTTTATCTAGGCTGACAGCTATAGATGTACCAAAATAACACCCAGGGCCAGTATATGTATCTTAGAAAAGGATCTCTGCTGATCTGAGAGTTGTTTGCAATGTAAAACATGCTGAGTTGTATATCAGTGTTCCCCCTACTACTGTCCAAATAGGGTGGTCCTGCCTACAGTGGGACAAACCTGCCTACATTGTTGCTGCACCGCTTAAAAGAGCTGCCATTCATGCAGTGAAATACTGGATTTATTCTCACTGTGTTGAGAAGGATGAGTTGAAACATGCTTTATTAATCCCAGAGGGATACTCAGTGTCATACCCATTTAAGAAGCTGTGCTGTCTTCTATTCCTGATGTGTGTACTAGCAGCTTGAATTGTAGAGGCTTTACACATCAAGAAAAATAAATGGGAAGTGCTGATTTATCACATGACAAGTGATCTTAGATCATTACAAACATTGATAGAGGCTTAAGGTATATGGGCCCAGTCTATGCTAAGAATTATTAGAGGTTTCAGAATGACATGTCCAAAATAATCAAATAATACATGGTGCACAGTGTACTGTCATCTCTATGTCTTGTCTTATAATGTTTTATGTCAGTGGCTCTCACTCCTCAGACCCAGATGCCTGCTGGTTTTCATTCTAATCTATTCAAGAACTGATTTATACCTGGGAGCGAAGGTAAATGCAATTAACTACCTGATGACATGGAAAACCGGAAAGTACTCTGATTTGAGAACCACTCTTTTATGTCAACTACATTTTATTGGTTTTAATATGTGGCAGGCATGGGCTGGTAGATATCAGATGTCACAGAGAAAAAATACTGTAGCTCTCCTAATCTGAGAGGTTTAATAAATAGCAGCCCTGAAATGTGTTCTCTGAAGGATGTTTTGTGTATGTGGCCACTGTAAACTGCCCACACTGTATGTGGGCAATTTGTGCACATATCCGTCACATATCCATCATAGCCTTCAGGTATAGCCTATATTCCCTTTACTACAGCACCTGCCTTATTGTGAACACAGAAGCTCATAGTGGCTGCTCCACATGTAGGTCAAGAGCCTTTTCATTTTAAGTAAGAGTGGAAATTCCCTGGGCCCCACCACTGCTCATATGGAAAAAAAACTTTTTTTATTCCACTTGAAAGACTTTAATTTTTGCTTCAATGAATCAATCCTAACCACTTATATACTCCCATTTTTATTAAGCCACATCACAAGTAAGCCTCGATCCATCAACTCGGGTCTGCACTGTATTATTATTCCTTCAATGCAACTACTCCAGGTGCCATGTAAAAAACTGTTACGCAGATTACAGTAATGGTACAATACCCTGCTACTGGTAGAAATTATATAATATTTCTAACTACATTTATAAAACAGACAAAATGCAACCATCACAGACAGATATTGCCACCAAATGCAGGGTAATATGCGGCTATGTAAGGATGTACATTGTTCACACTTTTACTGTCGTGCCCCCCAGTGATTTTGATGAGAACTCACAAACCCCCAGAAACCATGTCTGACAATCCTATCTCCAAACTCCAATCTACTACAAGAGAGCTTATGGGAATACAAAGTCTAAACCAGACCTTAACCCTGGCATCCACCTTCAGAGAAAGTCCTCTCCTCACTTCATCGTTCCCCTCAAAATCGATTACCAAATCCAAAAATCCTCCATACCAGCGGAACAAAGTCTGAGGTTCCCATATATTCCAGGATGTTATACAACCAAAGTCTTGTCTCCACCACAGAATTGAAACCTGAACTGGAATGAGTTTCTATACTTTTGATATTGATGAGCAAAATATTGAAGAACATGGAGAAACATTCATACTGTCATACAGCATGATAAGAACTTTAAATAACAATTGCAAGTAATATCAAAACATTTATATTTGTGCTAACATTTTAGATTTGATTGCAGGGGAACACTTTAATAGCATTGAGGACTTACTATTATGACTATATTAAAAATCCCAACTGCTTATTTCTCTGATTCATGGTCATTGACTAGTCACTATTTACATAAACGCTATGACTGTGTGATGGATATGTAGTAGCATGTAATCACTACAACATCAAAATGGCACTTTGACTGACAGATAATAAGAAGTAAAGAGTCATACCTCCTGCCAGGATCTGCTGCTCCAGCTCAGCCATCTGTTTCCTGTAGGCCCTCAGTGCTGCCTCCTTGAACGTTGGACGAACACGCTTCTTGGGTGGTGCCTCTGCGGACTTCTCCTCTGGGACATTTTTGTTTTCATCCTCCTGCTGTTGTGTTATTTTTTCAGACACTGCGTAGGCTTCCTCCATTATCTCCTCCACCTCCTCTAACTCATCTCCCTCTTCCATCTCCTCTGTCATATCATTGTCCTCTGTCTCATCTGGTTCTTCTACATCCACATACTCCACCATAGCATCATATTCGGCAGTATCCTCAGTCAGTTGAGTTTCATAATCCTCTTCATCATACTGCTCATCCAAACTGCAATCATACTCCAGAACGTGTGTCTCTTTATTTGCCTCATAGTCCTCTGAGGCTTCAAAATCTTGAGAGGCCTCAAAATCCTGAGAGGCATCATAGTCTTGAGATGCCTCAATGTCATCAGACACATCATAGTCCTGAGAAGTCTCATACTCCTGCACAGGCTCGTCTGTCTCCTCTGTCTCATTAGCATTAGTTCTGTTTTCCAGGTTAGCTAACACCTGCTCCATCACTTCAACATAGTGGGTCTCATTATCCACTGGCTGCTCCCCAGCTTCTGCTGCTGCATCTGGTTTCTCATCCTCAGCCTTGCAGTGGAAGGGCTCTGTGTAGACATCTGAGTCTATGGTAGTACTGGAATCATTGGCGGTGGAAGTGGACAGGGTGCGGAAGCGGCCCATAAAAGAGGAGGATGAATTGGCAGGCTCCTCAGGGGGAGCAGGGGTAGTCTGAGAGCCAGTCTTCCAGACAACCTCCAGAGCTGATTTGGCCCTTTGCAGTGTAGAGCCAAAACCAAAACCAAAAGACTTTTCACTGAGATCTATGCTGAGCCTGCTGCTCCAGGACTTGGGCACCTCCTCAACCTTCTCTGTCCGAATCTCACTCTGACTGCGGTACATGGTTGCAGACTTATTCTGGGTCTGGTGAAATGTATGATTGATATCCAGTTCAGGGAATGTTTCCTTGGGAGCTGCTTTAGGGGCTTCCTTAGGGGCCCCTTTAGGAGCTTCCTTGGGGGTCACTTTAGGAGCCTCCTTAGGGGGCACTTTGGGAATCTCCTTAGCGGCTACTTTAGGGGCTTCTTTAGGTGTAACCTTAGGGGCTTCTATAGGGGTCACTTTAGGGGATTCTTTAGAGGCTACTTTAGGGACCTCCTTAGGGGCTTCCTTTGGAGACGGTTTTGTAGCTTCTTTGGTAACCTCTTTTGCAGTGACTTTTGGGCCCTCTTTAGGAACGACTTTTGGACCCTCTTTAGGAGCAACTTGTTGGGGGTCTTTAGCAATGACCTTAGGGGATTCTTTAGGGGGCTCTTTAGGAGACTCTTTAGGGGTTGCAACAGGGCTCTCTATTGGTGTTATTTTAGGGCTCTCTTTAGGTGACTCTTTAGGGCTTTCTTTAGGAGTCAATATCGGGCTATCTTTTGGGGTCACTTTAGCAGAGATTTTAGTGACGTCTTTAGAAGTGACTTTAGATGCCACTTTCGTCACTTCTTTAGGGGGGGCCTTAGTAGCCTCTTTAGGTGTGAGTTTGGGACTCTCTTTAGGGATAATTTGAGGAGATTCTTTAGCTGTTGATTTAGGAAGGTCCTTAGGTGACTCTTTAGGAGTTGCTTTAGAGGCCACTTTAGGTGAAACCTTAGCAGATACCTTAGGGCCTTCTTTAGGGGATATTTTAGAGTTTTCATTTTTAGGAGCCACTTTATGTGTCACTTTAAAAGAAGCTTTAGGGGCATCTTTAGATGTCACTTTAGTGCTTTCTTTAGTGATTACTTTACATCCCTCTTTAGATTGGCGAACAGATGTTTTGATGACAGACTCCCTTTCCGTGATAGAAGGAATGATGTGGGTTGTTATAGGTGGCAGGGCGGAGTCTCTGTCAAGCATCATGAAATCTTCATCCCCTTCAAATTGTAAATCAACCTCCTGGCATTTAGTGATGTTCTCTGGGAAACCAGGGATGGTTGATGGGTCAAAGGGGCTGCTAACCTCTATGGAGGCTTCCAGGCCAGAGTCAGCACCTTGCTCCAGATGATGCCAGTCTTTCCAGGGTGAGAGGTCGCCTTGCAGAGAGACCTGGGAGCCACTGTAGTGGCTTCTGTCCCCAGACATGCAGACAAGTCCATTGCTCACCCCACTGTCAATAGTGTCTGTGGTCTCAACCTCATTGTGTTCCGCATAGGGTTGGTTCTCCTGGCTGAGTGGGTGGCTAGGGCTAGCATACCAGGATGAGGCCATGTCCTCCTGTTTTCTCTGCCACAGTTCCTGATCTGAGGAGGACAGCAGGGAACATCCATTAGCCCGTGTGAAGTACTGACTCTCTGAGAAGTCTTCAGAGTAGGACTGGCAGAGTTTCGAGCAGTCAGACTCAGAGCGGCTGAGTTTAGGGGTAGAGTAGTCACTCTGGGAAAGCCAACCAGGGGTCATATCTGAGTAGTATGCCTTCACATGCTTGTCTGGGTCATCGTAAGTGTCATCGGCATAGTGAACTGAGCACGAGTAGCCTGCTTCATCTCCTGACCGACTGTGGTCATGGGACCTCCTCTTTTCTGATTTGCTTTTGTGAACAGGCTTTGAAACCACCATTGCATATTTATTTCTGCTCAATTCATCTAACTCTTTATCACTGTCCATTGAATCCCAGTCATCACTCTCCACTACTTTATCCTTTCCTGAGACCTTTATATCCATGCTTTCATAGGTCTGTGAGGAAGACATCGCTTTGTCTTTTCTCTCCTTTCCATCATGGGTTAAGCTATCAGTGGAGACTGTAATACCTGTCCCTTTAAGTTTATAGCATTTTTTTAAGACAAAATCCCTTTCTTGGGGTGTTGCAAATATAACAATAATAGGGCGAGGTTTTGCATTGGAACATTCTCTTTGTTGACCTAACCTATGAGCTAGCTCAATTTTAATTGTTTTATGTGCATCCATAAATCCCATTTTGTCTTTCAGTATTTTATATATAAGACTCTCAGTTTTCTCTGACCTTTCCTCGGGAACATTGATAAACCTCAGAGTTGAATTATTTGCCTGGTGGCTAATCTGTTTTATGTAGTCATGGATATCACGTGTTTCCCTTCTGGACTGGACAAATCCTGAGCGAAGCTGCTCAATCTCACTCTGAACTACTTCCACACTGCTGGATATTTCATCAATGGAGCTCTTTAGGGCATTTACATGACCGCGCAGCTCAGAGAGCTCTGTCTCTATCTGGCTGATCCCCTGAAGTTCCTTAAAGATCATTTCCATGACATCCTGGGTCTGGCTGATGCACCCCGTGGAGGAGGAGCCAGGCTCCAGGGTGGAGCTCTTCTGCTGCCGGCCGGCACGGTCCAGGGACTTGCTCCGGATGCCCAGGGTCTTCCTCCAGTTGCTCACCTCAGAGTCTGAGGAGACACATTCCTGACTCTTCTTCCATTTTCTTAGCTTGCGTAGGGCACCCAGCCGAAGCGTGTGCAGACTGGAGCGTTCCACCCGCTCACCCTCTGAGCTACCATCAGAAGGAGCCAAACTGATAAGGCTCTTCCTGTTACGTCTTACTGGCATAGTGTGTGATTTATGCTCATCCAGTCTCCGGACAGGTTTGGTCTCACTCAAGGAGTCAGGGTAACTGCTATTAATTGAAAGAACCTCTGAGAAGATACTTTCATTATTATTCAAAAGAAGAGAGTTTTTGGGGAGTCCGTTTGCTATAGCTACACGATAACTGAATGTGGGTGAGAGGGATGAACAGTCGTTCTTGTCGTCTTCTTCAAGCGAGATGTTACGTGCAGAAGAGCATTTGGAGATCTTTTTAACTGTGGTCTTGAGCGTGGTAGAGAAAGTTAGATTATGTGCTTGCAAATCAGTGGTCAATTTTGGCTCTTTATTTTCGCTTCTCTCTTTCTTCTTTGTCGGGTTCGCCAATTTCTTTGTAAACATTCCTTTGCAAATCTTTTCAATGTAGGATGATATGTTCTTGATTAGGGCAGAAACCATGGAGGGCAATCCTGTAGAGTGCTTTATTTCATGTAGTGAAGGAGAAGTAGGCTGAGAACAGAGCGTTGGTGAGCCAGGCACAATCAACCTGTGCTTGACAGTGAAAGCCTAGCTCAGATTCAATGAAACCACAGTTTGAGTGGAGACTCACATATACTTTTAAATCCAGTGGTCCTCCTGAAGACAAGGCGCATTGCTCTGAAAAAGAAAAATAGAGAATATTTACTTTACAATTTGGTTGCAGATGCTTGGCTTGCACTCACAGTAAAACATAACCAAACACTATATAGAGAATCATTCATTTGCCATCAGTGAGGTGAAACTTTAGCTAAAATTATGCCTGCAGTATCACAGTGGGCAATCGATAAAGCTGTTGTATATATCGCGATGCAAACATGATGAGAATAAGATTCAAGCACAAAGGTCAGTTATTTTATTTTATTCAATTAACGCCTATTACTGGACAGTCATTTTTGGTGCTGAGAGAGAGAGAGAGAGAGAGAAATCTTTGTGTGTATATGTGTGCTTGTGCTTGTGCGTGTGTGTGTGTGTGTGTGTGTGTGTGTGTCTGTGTGTGGGTGTGTGTGTGTTTGTGTGTGTGTGTGTGCGTGCGCATGCTTGTGTGTGCATATGTGTCATTCAGCCACTGGCCGCACTGATGTACCCAGTTTCTACAGCAGGGGAGGGCCAATTATTCCAATCACTTCAGTACTCCCATGATCTGTTAGACAGAGTCTCTGTGGAACACATGAGTGCCTTAGTGCAAATACCAAACTAAACACTGTTGATGATAACCAAATAACTTACTTGGATTTAAACATCAAATGTCACGTATCAAAATAGTACTCTACAGTAGGTATCTGGGCTGTGATGAATACTGCTGAGGCTAAATTAGCTTGAGTTTCATAGACAGGCACACATATTTTTCCCCATTTTCAATAGCGATGCTAATTAAGATGAAGTTAATGACATATATTGTAACCCATTTTATTTCCCAATCACTGACAACTTGAATAGTTCAGTGCCTGTGCTAAATCATATTTAGGACAGACTATACAGTCACAGAGAGGACACAATGGCTGGGTGAGAAATACGGCTAGAGGCCAGAGACCTCTTGAGTCATAGTGCATAGTGTTGAACCTTGAACAGCTTGGAGTGGCTGTGAGAGGTGTGTATTTGCTATACAGTGGAACTGGTCAACTGAGTGGAAAGAGGGATGTTTGTTGTACAGAGGATCTGACAGCTGCTCCACATTAGTTCTGGGGTGTAGAGCCCGATGCAGCTACAGTCTCATGACCACAGAGACATGCTCACTTCAAATGAGCTGTGAAACATAGCGTCACAGTTAGCTTTTACTACTGGGCTCTGAAGAAGGACCAGGCATTAGCAAATAGAGCTTAAAGCTAGGTTGCCAGCATGGACGTGCTTCTGCCAGCGCTGTATAATGGAATGACTCCAGGGGCTTGACTATTTGTTAGCTTCATTGGATAAGGTTTGAGGCAGGCCTGGGTCTGGACTGTTTGTACAAGGCAAATGTTTTAGCATACGCAATAATGAAAGGTCTTGTGAGAAACTACATTTAGCTGAAACATTAGGTGAGCTGCAGCTAATATGCCTCATAGAAAGGATAAGGATCTAAGCCATCTGTCACTTTTAGACAGGTGGAGTAGGTCCACTTGGTGTGTAAAGTGCTTTGACCGTTCCATCATCTGTCAATTACAGACTATTTGAAAATTCTGTCATAAAATTGTCCTAGTTAAGGCACAGGTCAATTGGTGAGTCTGGGATTACAATGTGAAAAATAACAGGCTGGAAAAAACATCAAAATGTGTCATTATAGATTTGAAATGGCAATTGGATGAGCTGTAGAAGGACTATATTTTATGGTATGAGGAGGTTCATGACTCAGCCCTATTATAGACTGGCATAAAGCCAGACCTCAAGGGCAGTTATTCGCAACTGATTGAAAACCGTACCTGATTAAAAAAAATTACTGATTCAACCACATTTTCAGGGCTGTTATGAATTTCAAACATGCATCTGCTTAGAAACCTTGCAAATTTGTGTCTATCACCTTTTCAGTCTGATAAATAACGGGGCCTTTTTGTATTGACCAAATCCCCATTCCCTTGCCTACTAATGTAAGTTGAAAACCAATCTTTTATTTCTAGCCTCACTTTATTGTAAATATTTGTATCGGAATCATTTATTTTGAACCATTACTAATACATACTCTTTTTTAGCAACACCCATCTTTCTAAAAAAAAACAATTTATACAATTAATTACAATGTATAATCTGGGAGGAGCCCAGTACAACCACAGTCTACTACTGTTGGCCAATGAGCAGTTGAGGGTTAAGTGCCTTGCTCAAGGGCACCGCAATTTATTAGGAGAGCGTAGGACTTATTAGCTTTCCCCACCAGGATTTTGATAACTTCTCTGTATGAACAGCAGGTGTTAAGGAATGCCAATGATATCCTGCATGATATTGATTTCTATAGCTTTTTTTGAAGGACTACTTCTCAAATGCAGGTCTTGCTTTCACAAAGGCTGCCTGAACAGACACACTGTACTTAACAAATAAACTAATAGCTTATCTGTTGGTGACATATGCATTGTTTTCAATTGCATGTTTTGCCAATAAAAATCATTCCTAGGGAACAAATTCAGTGTAATTTAATGAAATTACATATTTTGCCCCTTCTTTTCTTTGTGGGCTTATTGTTATGGTTAACCCCTGGGAATGTCACAGCCACAACATTACAAATCTGTGATTCTTCCAGGACTTTAAAGTAATAATTTGGATCATTTTCATATAAATAAATATCCGTGCAAATCAAAGTTTATTTGTGCTCTCTATTGACAATTGCTATAACACAATAGTGATTTAATTTATACCCAGATCATGAAAGCTTTTACATTTGCTACATGTTGCTGTTCTAAACACCCTGTGTCAGGTAGGTCTTTTCCTCTGGCACACAGGAAGTGATGCATTTTACGTTTCCGGCAGCAGCAACAGCGGTTTGTTTGGAATGAATAGAAGAACTGTGTAGTTAGTATGACCAGCGATAGCCACTGTGGCTGAACAGACAAAGCAAACAGGTACCTACAAAAACTCAAACTTCATCAACAAGAAATCAAAAACAAAAAAGGAAAAAGACAACACACTGTTTGACTGTCAAGTGATCTACAGGAAGTAAAATGGAAAAACACCAAACCAATAGCTGCTTATCACCATAAATGTCGGCAAACTACTTTAACACGTCACAGCACATATAGAGCAGTATGCCGTCATGTATCCTTGTATATAAAACTTTAATGCATTTAGTGCATTGGTGTGCAACATTAAATGTTCAAATTCAGGTCATGTTGCACACCTAGCTGAGAACTATTAACTGTTGGTGTCCACCCCAATACATCAAAAATTGTAGGATCTTGACCATAGGACATCCTCTGAAAATGACACCCTAGACGTAAACTCCTGCGGGAGCCTGCAGGCAGCCAATCACTGAGTCAGCCAAGAAGCAGGTAGCCAATCACAACCACCACCAACAGGCAGGAAGTCAGACAGAGCTAATCAGACTCTCAGTGTGAATTTATGAACGAAAGCCAAAGTTGAGATGACTCACACAGATATCAACACCCTATCAAAAGACAGTCTAGTCTGGTCTTTCTCTCATGTCTATTTTAAACACTTTTCACAAACATGAGCCACCTGAACAAACAATAAACACACCACCTGAACAGCTTACTTGCCAAAAGTGGTGACTGTCTCCAACAAGCCACAGGCCCCTCAGTAATCACGCTGTGAAAATGGCAAAACTAGCTCTCACACATCAGTGCATACATTACCATGTTTATCTTGGTAACATGTTTCTATTAAATACATTTTAGCAAGAATAATGTTACTGTGCAATATCACACACCATTTCTGATTCATGCATCGGCACCAAATATTACTTTTTAGGAGACTGTGTTCATGTTGAATTTTAACACATAAACAGAGACATTGATATGTGAAAAAAGCTCACCACAAGGAATAAGTTAATGCTTAACATTTCACATACTATCCTACTATCCATAAAAATGTGATAGCACATACAGTTGTGAGAAAGTGTTTGTGAACCCTTGTGAATTACTTACAATCCTGTATAAATGGGTTCTGAAATATGGTCCGATCTTCATCTAAGTCATAACAGATACACAATGTGATTTAAAAAGTAATATACAAACATTTGTATGTGTCTTTATTGAACATATTGTTCAAATGTTAACAGCTTGGATTAAAAAAAGTATGTGAATATGAGATTTAGTAGCTGGAGAAACCTCCTTTAGCAGCAATAACCTCAACCAAACAGAAACGAATCCTGGGGTGGTGGGTTGGGGTTAACCTCGGCTGGGTACAGTGTCTGGTTTGTGATGGGGAGGTGGGTGGTGAGGGGGTAAGACAAACTAACCAACAATCCCTATGCTTGACTAAGGGGACTTACCTTGCAGTACAAGTTAATGCCAATACTAACGCTAGGCAGTAGCATCTAATATAGCTACCTTTTGCTAGCAAGCTAATGTAACAATGCTACTAAGGGCACTTATTTATCTATTTGTAGCCTAATCGGTCTGTTTACGCCTTAGCGACAAACACTGGCTGGCTCTCACTGCTGCCTCAGACATAGCCTTTACTGTCTGTTTTAAATTTCGCCCACAAATCCCAAACTCACTAAGTACTGCCAAAGTAGACTGCTACAAACCCTCAGCATCCAAGCTTCACGAGGTGCAGCCTAACATGCCAACCGCTCCAATTCCAGCTCAGAATATCTTAACAATTTCCTTTCATGTGCCTCATCTACTACATCCTCCCATGGTACTGTAAGCTCCACAAAATACACAATCCGCTTCACCTCTGACCACAGCATCAAGTCCGGTCTTAAACTGGTGCTTGCCATCTCCTGTGGGATTATAAACTGTTTACTCAGATCTACAGCCATTTTCAAATCTCTGTCCACCCATAGTTGTCCTAAGATTTGCCTGCCCACAAATGCTTCACTACTTAACCTCTCTCCCTCCTGAACAAAACTAATTTCATTATCTTCTTTCCTATAAGCCAAAGAATTAATTTCCAACTGCATACATACTTGCTGCTGCCAGACACTTTAACACTTGATTATATCACCATGTGTATCGTCCTTGGGAAAAGACTTGTTTGACAGCATGTGTCTAAGTGTAGCTATGTCTGAACACAAAGGCAGGGTCCTCCCCTATCCACTGACTGAGATTTTGGAGTCATGAGTGATGTGTGAATTTGCTTTTGTGTTTGGGGTCATTGTCATGCTGCATGACCCAACCTCTGTTAAGACTGTTACCCTGATATTCTCCTGTTTCCTCACTGATCGCAAGCCTTCCAGGCCCTGAGGTAGCAAGGCAGCCCCAAACCATGATGGTCCCTCCACCATGTTTTATGGTTGGGATGAGGTTTAGCTGTTGGTATGCAGTGGTCTTTCTCCTCCAAACATAGGGTTAGGTGTTAGGGTTACGGTTAGCGTTGTGCCCTTTTGCCAAAAACTTAAGACAGGCAGCAATGTTTTTTGAGGAGAGCAGTGGTTTCCTCCTTGGTATCCTCCATGAACACAACTCTTGTTTAGTGTTTTTCTTATTGTGGACTCAAGGACACAGATGTTGGAAAGTTCAAGAGATGCCTGCAGATCCTTAGCTGTTACCTTAGGGCTCTTTGTCACCTCCGTGACCTTTATGTGGTGTGCTCTTGCTGTGGATGCCCACTCCTAGGGAGAGTAACAACGGCACCGAATTTTCTCCATTTGTATACAATGTGTCTGACTGTAGACTGATGGAGGCGCAAGTCTTTGTAAATGCTCTTGTAGCCTTTCCCAGCCTTATGAGCCTCAACAACTCTTCTCCAGAGGTCCTCTGAAATTTATTTTGACCAAGGCATATTCCACTTCAACAGATCTCTTATTTTGGAGAGCAGACTCTGTTGGTAACTTTGTGAGGTATTTATGGGACAGGACATAACCCACACCTGAATGTCATCTCATTGACTGGATCACCTGATTTCAATTACCCCTTTTCATAGAGGTCATTATCCTAGAGGTTCACATATTGTTTTCATCTTAGGCTGTTAATGTTTAAGCAACATGTTGTTAAATCACATTGTGTTCATGTATTGTTATGGCTTAGATGAAGATCAGACCATATTTTAGGAGGTTTTATGCAGGAATGCAGGTAAATCAAGAGGGTTCACAAACTTTTTCTCGCAACTGTAGAAAGTATATTTACCCAATGCACAAACCTTTTTTCTTTCAAAATGAGTTCTACGCCACCTCATTAAATGAATGTCTCATCCACTATCATACATCTCTCCTTAAAAAATACACCTGATATATGCTGGTTACTTGACTACTCCACAATAATTATCATAATAGATTGCATTTGGGCTCCATTGTTTTCTCTATAGCATGAACAAAACACATGGAGTGTCACCAAAGCACCCAGGGTTTTTTTCCCTGCCAGTGCTGCACTGAACTACAACCACAATCGGCCTCGACAACCTGACAGCCTCTGGGATGTGCCACTGTATAGCAGTCACTGGAGCATCACCTCTAAGAAGTACTGTGCTGCACTGTGGCTGCACTCTGCCTGGACAAGTCACACTAAAAGACTGGTAGTGTTTAATGAGTGTTGATCACCAATTAGAGAGCTGCCTTTCCCTTAAGAGAGCCTCCATTCTGACATCTGCATGTTACGGTTTGACAAATGAAGCATTCACCCTCTCCCAGAGTGAGGGTTGATATGCAAATGGCCTGATAATGCCCACAAGGTATTTTCCGTATCGTCCCATTAGAGGGTAATGATACGAGAATTGGGAGAAAAGGATGATAGATAACTAGATCACCTTATCCCTCAGTCGTGTGTGTATCAAACTGATCACAGAATCTGCACCGACGCGGCTCTGTGAGCAAAGCCAGCAGCGAAAGGGCCACGGCTGAAACGGTCCTGTTTATTCACAGCCAACATTTCAGATCATTTGTACGACAAGTGCATTAAGAATGAAGTTAAATGTTGGGTAATCTACCCTCACTATTGTTAATCCTCACCACGGTATGTTGGCATTATGTAAGCAGATTAGCTACGACGGAAACTAATAGTATGTTCTATGTAGAAATAACATGGACGTTTTCTATTCTATATATGGGATAACTTCATACCTAATGTACACAGGTTTTGTGTGTGAGTAGCATGTGTTCACACTCATAACATCATAAACTCACCACCATAAAAGCAGCCCGTTCCTGTCCTTAACATACAGTCCCTACATTAGGTAGCTATTATTGAGTTTATAACAGGGCTATTACATCATATATGACTTGGTACATAATAGAATTGGGTTTCAGATATGAACAGCACATGTTCATACATGTCATGTCTATCATACACGTCATGTCTTCCACATATATTGTTTTATGTTCATCACCACTATCATCTGGGACTACTCCTTCCAGCCCTCACAATTACTGCCAATGCACCTTTGAGCAAGACACTTAACCCCAAACTGCTCAATCCCCCTGCAACTACTTCCTTCGGTCTTTGCTGTAAATAACAATCTGTTCTTCAATTAATTTGCTCGGTCAAATAAAGTTTTTTAAAAAGAGTTGCCCATCCCTGCCATGAAGGAAAAGTTGGGCATTCCTGTTGCCCTCCCGTTTGTGAGTCAGACTACAGAAACCTCCTTGGAGAGGGGGGAGCACCTCAGCCCCACCCACTGATGCCAAAAGCACTGCATGGATGTCCAGGGACCTATTCCCTCTTTCCTAATGCATCTGATTAGCACAGGGCTGTAAAACATCCCATTTCTCACAGTAGTGCAATTGCTGCTACTCTCTTTTAATGAAACTGAGTGTCACACGGAGGCATGCTAACCTATTTCTCACAATAGTACAACCTACTCTTTTCTCCTGATGAAAACATAAGTATGCCAATCTGAGGAAATTGTGCTGGAAGCAATTATGCTACATGCTGGGATGTTCTCGGTCCCTTTTGGCATCATGCTGGCGTCAAATTGAGCACGCAATTTTGTCCAAATCTTTGAGATGCAGATCCTTTACATGAAGGATGCTCATGTCTTACCTCATGTCTCCAGAGCACATGATGATGGATTATGGCTGTGAGTGTGGATTAGTGTACATGTGAGTGTGTGTCTGTGTGTGTGCATGCAGTCATGCGTGCACACTCGTGCGCCATGCATGGCTCCATGCATGAGTCCTTTTAGGCATGCATGTGTGTGTGTGTGTTGCTTTCAGAGAGAGAGAGAGAGAGAGAGAAACTGTAGCGGGCTGTGTGTGCATAGGAGTCGGAGGTGAGCATGTGAGGGTGTGTGCATCGTCAGATCACCAATATTACCCACACGCCCCATCCTCCGCCCTTCTTTTTACTAGCCTGTGTATTTTCCCAATCCTGAAATATGTGACTGCCAACCCCAGCAAACCAGCCAGCACCACAACAGCTTGTCTCCCCTAATGAATCAAAATATCACCATGCCTTTGGCTGGCTTGACAAGAACCAGTCTCGCATTTGCCAAGTGTGAAACAACAGCATAGCTAACATGCGTTCATGTTGTAGGTTATGGAAAATAGCATGGGGAAATGATGGGAATAAGATAAATCGCACATTTGTCAATTTTCTTATCAATAAGAAACGACCGGTGATCGCATAAACAAAACTGATCACTGGTCGTTTTCTTTTTTTATCTATCCCAGCTATATCGACAGATGCCATCTAACCGCATCATTCTCAAATAACGTTTGGTTCATCCATAGACAGGGCCACGGAGGGGGTGAGGGAAGCAACAAGAAGAGACAGGCTGAAGTCAAACACAGCAAAGATCCCCATGCAACCATGCATGCAGCGCCCGCATGGACTGCACCGCTGCACGTACCTGGTTGTAAATACCCTGAAGGACGCCTTGCTGTAGGGAGCAGAGCCGGCCGTGTGGAGCCGATTCCCCGGTTACAGCGAGTGGTCTGTGCGGGCAGA
>CABFOQ010042459.1:0-10801 GCA_900660455.1 Gephyroberyx darwinii | reverse complement strand
TCTACATGCAAAAATTAAGAATTCAGCTTCCCCCCCCCACACACACACATTGCTAGGCTGGACTCATATTGTCATTTTCAAGTGCAACATTGTCTTCCAGGCAATTGTTATCGAGGATCAGGTGTCTCAGGTTGCATATCCCGTCACCACCAAGCTGGTCCTGGATCAGGATGAGCACACCAAGGAGCCTCTTGTTCAGGTGCACAGGAACCTGGTGACAAGACTGAAGCCTCACCAAGTGGATGGTTAGTCTCCGCTCTCCTTTCACATACACCGAGGAGGAAATGGTATGAGTAGTCTGACCAACACTGGCCTGTTGGCCGCAATGACTTGTTATGTCGGTGTGACTCTGGTTGGTAATCAACAAAGAAATTGTTGTCATAAACATAGTCAAGCTTGGCTGCTTGTTGATCCTCTTCCCTTTGAGGAATAAAAACCAAACCTAAAATGTACTGATACCATCAGTTGTAGCCAGAAAGAAGACCTGGGACATTCAGATCAGATATATGTTATTGTGAAAATGTAACTTAAGTTATGGATCCTCTTCTTGTATTCAGAAAGACCTCTACCTTGTCCAGAATCGTCCATGTGTTCATACTTTGGTTGACTATATTCTCATTTCCCAAAAGGTGTCCAGTTTATGTGGGACTGTTGTTGTGAGTCTGTAGAGAAGGCCAATTCATCTCCTGGTTCAGGCTGTATACTGGCACACTGCATGGGCCTGGGGAAGACTCTTCAGGTGTGACTGACGAAACCAATATCCATTCATCAATATTCTGGTTTGCTTAGATTTTGCTTGGATTAAAGAAATACACGTTTTTTTGGTTCTCATTCTTTGTTTTGTGCTTCAGTGTTCATAGCTGTGCTATCTTTTAGGTGGTAGCGTTCCTCCACGCAATGCTGCAGTCACAGAACCTGAAATTCAAGACTGCCCTGGTGGTGTGTCCACTCAATACCATCCTCAACTGGGTCAATGAGTTCTCGAAATGGCAAGATAACATGGGAGAGGATAAAGTCAAGGTAGACAAACCCTTCAGACACTAATGTAACTTGTAGCATAACAGGCAATATGAGTCAATTACATGTTTTAGTCCTACCCTTCCCCCAGCATACACACACACGGTTATTCATCAAACGCATGTACGTGTTGCAGGTGACCGAATTGGCCACAATAAAGCGACCTCAGGAACGCCACAGTGCTCTCCTGAAGTGGTTCCGAGATGGAGGTGTCATGATAATGGGATATGAGATGTACCGTAACCTCTCCTTAGGCCACAAAATCACTGATAAAGACTTGAAGAAAGGATTTCAGAGCATGCTGGTGAATCCAGGTACAGTAAGTGAAATGGCATGATGCTAATTTAATGTGTATTTTTGCCATTGCATGACACATTGAAACATTTGGCCTCCATAGCCATGTCTCACGTTGTTTATTCTTCAGGTCCAGACTTTGTGGTTTGTGACGAGGGGCACATCCTGAGGAATGAAGCATCCAATATCTCCAAAGCTACAAATGCCATCAAGACCAGACGGAGAGTGGTGCTAACTGGAACACCACTGCAAAACAACCTGGTTGAGTGTAAGTCTGCATGATGTGGAATATAATGTGGAGTGGAAAGTGTAAATATTGTGGCACTTAGTTGTTTTTTATGATGACTCAAACAAATATCACAGCAATTGACTGAGGAAGTTGAATTAAGGGTCGCTGTGTGTGCATGCACACGCACGGTAGCAATATTTCAAAATCACAGATGATTTTGTCCTCAAAAAGAACTATTTTGTAAGCAGAAGTCTTGTGATGAGTCAGAACTGCAATACTAAATCAATTGTAAGCCATAATGTGCTTTTATGCCCATTTTTTTGTATGAATTTTTTGTATGAATGGGCATACTTTTTTAATGTCTCATTTTGGAATGAAATGCTTCATATTAATATAAGATATTTTGCTGTCCTAGACCACTGCATGGTTAATTTCATCAAGGAGAACCTACTGGGCTCTCTGAAGGAGTTCAGAAACCGCTTCATCAACCCCATACAGAACGGCCAGTGTGCTGATTCCACTCCCAAAGACGTCCGAATCATGAAGAACCGTGCCCATGTGCTTCATGCTATGTTGGCTGGATGTGTACAGGTAGAGGGACTTTCACTCGCAGGCCTCCTGATTATTCTGTCTGCCTACGTACATGTATGGTTTCATACCCCAGCTCACGCATTGCGCCTCCCACTTTTCCTGCCTCTCTCTACTAATAAAGTATTTCAGAAGAATGTACTGCATCCTTTGATGCAAAATGACCCTGAATTACACACAGAGATGAAACTTAACAGTGGCCAGTGTTTTGTTTACAGACATAACAACCAGAAATCAACCAGAACAGGAGTCATCAATTCAATTTAAATAATACGTTTGGCCTCCTAGTCAAGACTAGTTGTGATAAATCTGTTTTGTGTTTCTCCTAGAGAAGAGATTACTCAGAGTTGAGTCAATTCCTACCTCCCAAACACGAGTATGTCCTGGCAGTGAGGCTGACCCCACTCCAGTATAAGTTGTATCGCCACTACCTTGACTGCTTTACTGGTAAGGATCTGTCTTCAGCTTATTATTCCTCAGAGAATAACTACACATATGGCAATGCACTATATAGAAAGTAGAGATGCACCGATAGTATCGGAACGAGTGCTGATGAGATTTTAGAGGTTTTATTGAAATGTAAGACCATCTGAAGAAGACAAGTGCTTGCTTTTCCAGGCGTGGGTTCCATGGGTGATGGAGCCAAGGTCAAGGCTGGAGCAAAACTCTTCAAGGACTTTCAGATACTCAGCCGAATTTGGACTCATCCCTGGTGCCTTCAGCTCAACTACATCAGCAAAGAAAACAAAGTAAAAAATATCATCTTGAATGCGACATGCACTGGTTACCAGTTAGCTTGACATTACACAGATACAGCTTAACACTTAACTTCTCGTTTTTAATTGCAGGGATATTTTGATGGGAAGAATCAGGTTAAAGCCGCTGTGCTCTTGAGAAGTCAAAAATCCACTGTGAATGAGAGGTACGTTGGCATGACTACTGCTTTTACAATTACCATGTGCTTGTAAAAGATGCTGCACTTGTATGTGCTTTATTCCATCTTAAGCCATAGATTTTTCCCACCTTATTTTTCCTTCCGCACTGTCTTTTTTTATGCCTGGTATAGTGGAAGCAGCAACCAAGCGACAGACAAAAATGTGTCCGGAGACCAACAAGGCGTTCCAGCAGTAGAAGGTATTGAGACTCCACGTATCAGCGATGTCACCAGTCTGCGGCTTGGCAAGTGAGAACTTATATTGTTTGACCTCTGCTATATTTTACGCAGCCGAGAAAGCGACCACCAGCTCGAGGCCTGACAGCCCAGCTGAGGACTGGTACAAGAACCTGCTGTCCAACACTGATGCCACCGTCTTGGAACACTCAGCGAAGATGGTGCTCTTGCTTGAGATTCTCCGAATGGCTGAAGACCTGGATGATAAAGTGTACGTTTCTCAGAAATACAGGAGGTTATCTGACAGATTCATTGTCTGAACGATCCATTTTTGCATTTGCAGACTGGTGTTCAGTCAGTCCTTGATCTCCTTAGACTTAATTGAGGATTTCTTGGAGTCTTCTCACCGTGCCAGAATGAGCAGCCAGTTATCCCCATACAGAGGTATTATTCTGTTTATTGCAAGGAAAACATTAATGCACTTGCACAATGTCTTCCTGGATAATAATATACTGTTGATTCTTCTGCTTCATTGTTCAGGCACTGGCAGCTGGACTAGAAACGTTGATTACTATCGGCTCGATGGGTCCACCAATGCTATTTCAAGGAAAAAATGGGCAGAAGAGTTCAATGATGCCACCAATGTCCGGTACATATTATCAGAGTGTTGCACCTTTCTACATAGATTACATTGGAGTACAGGATCCAATAGTATAAGACTTTCTTTTACATGGTGTAGGGTATAATGTTTGATGACAAGCTTCTCCTCTGATTGCTTTTTATTGATCTTTACCCTTAGTGGTCGATTGTTTCTCATCTCAACAAGAGCCGGGTCACTTGGCATCAACCTTGTGGCAGCCAACAGGGTCATTATCTTCGATGCCTCATGGAATCCCTCTTACGACATACAGAGCATCTTTAGGGTGTACCGCTTCGGTCAGCAGAAAAATGTGTTTGTGTACCGCTTCTTGGCTCAGGTAAGATCACTGGTCCTTATCCAGCATGCCATCATTGAAATCGATGAAACTAGTCTGATGTACAACAGCACGATTTCATGGACAGTAGCACTGTTCTACAATGCAGTGCCAATGTGGTGTTGCAAGTTTCAGTAAAACATGATCAGTCTGCATTCAGTCTGTGCAGTGCTAGAGCACATTGCTCATTTCTCTCCTATCTTCATAACAATTGGGAAAAGAATTGTAGCAGCATTATGAGGGTTGGAAATGAGGGGGTTTTGTTTATCAAATCTTTGGATTTATGAAATCACTCAAGTTTTCAATTCACAAGCATTTTCATCACATCTGTGTTAATTTTTGGGAATAAAACATGAAAAAGCTACCCTAATACCTTTCTTTTTCTGTATGATATATTGGATCATATTATTCTATACTTGAACTGATTTTTGCAGGAAAAATAAATGAAGGCATTGCACTTGGATCTCCTGGAGCTGCTGTATATTCTAACATGGTGAAAGCTATCCCTCAAATTCAGTCTTCGTTTTGTTTTTTTTCTGTCTAGGGCACCATGGAGGAGAAGATCTATGATCGTCAGGTGACGAAGCAGTCTCTGTCCATGCGAGTGGTGGACCAGCAACAGATGGAGAGACACTTCACCCTTTTTGAACTGACTGAACTTTACATGTTTGAGCCGGACCTGCTGGATGACCCAAACTGTAAGAAAAGCAAGAGGACCACCTCTGTGTTGCCAAAGGTGACTACAGCTAACCTTATTTTCATATTTCACCATTCTTACACAGATGTTACCCAATTGTGTAGATTGAGGAATTTACAGCATGGCCTTTTGTGTCATTCTTTCTCAGGATGTGATCCTGGCAGAGCTTTTGCAAAACTGTAAAGAGCAGATTGTGTGCTACCATGAACACGAATCTCTGCTGGACCATAAAGAAGAGGAGGAGCTCAGTGAGGCCGAACGCAAAGCTGCCTGGGCTGAGTACGAAGCAGAGGTAAACAAGCAAAGCATTCATATCCTGAGCCCTCTAGTGACTCTTGATGTGATGATCTTATTTTAATGTGTGTATCTCTTCATATATATATATGCATTTTTTTTTTTCTCAAACAAGCAGTCAAACAGAGCCTGCCTTCCAATTCAATTCAGCGAGAGCGCCTTGAACCAGAACACCAGTGAACAGCTATTGGTATAAACCCAAACCTATTGAATTTTTCTTCTGCAATGTGCTGTTTGTGTTTTATGTTATATCATTTTACTTTAAAAACCTCTTCACAGAATTTGCTAACCAAGAGCCGAGCAAATGTAACAGAGGCCTTTGTCTCACTGCAGTCCATGAAGTCCTTCACCATAGTGGACTACATGTCACAACTGGTGAGTAACCTTAACTTCCCGTGCTAATCTGGTTTGGCATTTTGAAAAATGCTGATTCTGATTTTTTTGAGGCAATGCGATCACTGCTTGTACCTCCTTCCCTACAGTGGCGACAGAACCCAAATTTGCTTCGGGAAGAGGTTAAGAGCAGAGCTGAGACTTGGAAACGGTCAGATGAAAAGGAGCGGCAGCGTAGACAAGCCATATATAACGATGTTCTTGCACAACAACAAACAGTAAGTCCCTACATGTCACATATACAGTTGCGAGAAAAGTTTGTAAACCCTTTTGAATGAAAAAATAAGTATGGTCTGATCTTCATCTGTATTGTGTTTATCTATTTTTATGACTTTTTTTATGAGGAAGATCAAACCATATTTTAGGAGCCATTTATGCAGGTAATTCAAAACGGTTCACAAACTTTTTCTCACAACTCTACATACATATGTGTATATATATGTATACATTTCCATTCTCAGTGTTTCTACCATTCCCCCTCTACAGCTCACACTCCGCATTCAGGGCATATTGAACAGTCGAAGACCTCAAGATACGCAGGTGCCTGTGACCACTGTCTTGACAGACTTGACCACAAACACCATGTTTGTAGTTGTAAAAGAGACGGATACCTCTGGCCTCTGATCTGCTGTTCTGCTCTGAATAGACACAAAAGGAGACATTTCACCGCTGGAGTCAAAAAATAAATAAATTTACATGTATGTTTTTTTCCAGTATGGTGAGCAGAACGTACAGTGGGCTCCATAACTACAAGGAGAGCAACACATTGTCAGATTGTGTAGCTCCATAGTCTCATTACTTTGGATGTAAAATGACACAATCACTCGTAAGGTTACTTTCTGATACTTGCCACACTTTGGACAGATTCATATCATATTCAAGTCATTACTGTTGTGTAGTCAACAAGTCTTGCTGTGCAGTGACTTGTAGAAAACTAACCCATCACCTCTTGTTTCCAGTGCCCTTTTTGTACAGTATCTGAGGATTGACTGTATGGCTCAAATTTACTCTGAAATGACTAATTCCGCCATAGTTTATCAAGAAGATTAATAGTGAGACAACCATTAGTTATTCTCAGCACATTGAATTGGGGGCTGTAAACAAAGAGGGGGTAGTCCTGCAGCTTTTCATTGGATGAGGCTGAAAATGCCTTAAAAAAATAAAACTGTACTTCATAGTGATTGGGTTATTTCATACCAAAAGTAATAGTAGGTATGGAGCCAACTCATCAATGTGATGATGTCCAAACACTAAAGAGTTCACGTTTTGTGAAGAGTTCATGCCTTAGTAGCCAAGAGTACATGCCTTAGTAATACTTCACCTGAAGACATCATGTTGTTTAATGCTTTCCTATATTAGTCACTTTATGATTCTGTAATAAAAATTTGCAAAACACCTGAGATCGTCTCCTGTAGTTCAGATTGTGTCTGTACCATGAGCCAGATCCAGGCCAAGACAATCTGGTTACTGCTGAAGAAAATGCTGTTCAGGCCAAGAAGGTTTTCATTGTGGTGACAATGAAACGTAAATTATTTGGTAGAACATGTCTAAATGCAATTTTTACAAGAGTTGAATGTGGCCTGGCCAGATTAGTCAAATTTAGTGGTCACAAGGAGATATACAGTATCGAGTTGGGCCAACAAACCTGGCCAGTTGTCTGGACTGATTGTGTAATTGACTTAAATTTGCTCTCACTTGCACCATTAAAGAACAGAATGTTAAATAGCGCATTTGAAACTAAACTAGAGTTTTAGATGGCTGGTACAACTTATAATACAATAATCAATGTTTCAATTTCCAATTATTTCAGAAGGTATTGTACATTATCTGTATAAAATGCAACAGTGCCAGAAATGTATATAAAGATTTTGGAAAAGGAAGAACCATGAGACATTGCATGCCATAACCCCTTGGCATATTGTTCATCTCAAGCATATGATTCACAGGTGATAAACACAGAGACTGCATCTACAAATAATGTTGGCCTAAAGGTTTGGATACTAATACATACTGAATGGAGTACTGTCCATTTAGTTGCCAGACTTAGAAATGGTGTCCGTAGAAACAAATGGCAGCGGCTGCCATTCACTCACACACACGCCCACACAGCAATAAAGAGTGAAATATGGCCATGCCATGGAAAATTCAGTAATTAGCTGATTTGTCAAGAACAAAGAAAGCCTGGGCAGTAGGAGTGATTTGTATAAGATACAAATATTCATTTTTGTGTGTTTACATTACATCGCATTGTGTTGATCTATTGTTATGACTTAAGATGAAGATCAGGAGCCATTCATGCAGGTAATTCAAAAGGGTTCAAACTTTTTCTCACAACTGTATATGATGTGCAGTGACTTCCATGGTGCTGCTGGACTTTCAGTGGGAATGAAATGCTAAACCATTCTGAGATGTTAGTGATTTTTTCAGTTTGAGAAATGTGAGTGTACACATGCACCCACCCTTGTGCACATCGCTGTTGTCGTGTGAAAACCTTGTAACAAACCCATTTGATAAAACTCAAAGAAGTATGGTGGTCCAGTTGAAAACAAGGCTGTTTTTCTTAGTTGCTGAAAAGTTTTTCATTTGGGAGAAACAAGGTTTTCTCCTGACAGCGGCATGCAGCTTTCCAGTTGTGAACCAATGCAGTTATACTGTACATGGTGCTCTCTGTCTACTAATGCAGATGATCTATTGGGACTGCTTTTAGACATGCATGTCTTTGTGCAGGCTGTCAATGAAAAGCATAGGTTGCATAAATACAATCGTAGAAAAACTGGTTGTATAGATACCTTGTTCATTTCAAAGTTGGTTGGCGTGTGCTGTATTAATAGGGGTTGAATCTTTTCTTCAGAATGACATGAACCAACAGCATGCATTCATGTCTCCCTTCAGCATCCCAGTAGAAACAGAGCAGCTGTTCTAGCAACTGAGGTATTCCCTGGAGAGAAGGGTCTTTGTTAATTAATGAAACCAAGCCAGCTGTAGTGGCAGATAGCCTTGAACGTTCCCCCTGGGCTCCACGTCAACTGACGATAATGCACGGGAAAGCTGTGTGGACCAAACTATAGGCCTGGCAAGGATCATGTGCATGTCTAATGTCCTAACACACAGCATGCATTTCTTCTAAATAATATGAATTACCCCAAATGTTATGTCTATGTATTATATTACCATGGCCAGGTGTACAAATACATGCACATTCAACTTTTAGTTTTCATCTATCGATTCACAACAGCACATAACCAAACAATAACAATTTAACATTTATGTTTCAAAATTGAAAAGTGGCCATGGCCATGATTATTGGCATCCTTTAAAACAATTTTGTTGGAGGAAATAGATTCCCATTTGCAGTGTAACTCAACTCACCTGTGACAGGTTGCAGGTGCCCACATGGTATAATGAATCAATTATCCATTTTAAAGAGATGAACCAGTCTGGACACATACAGTTTTAAAGAACATGTATATCATGGTAGTCTTGAGTTTCCAATGATTTCTACAACTCTTATTTTTCTGTTATGGAATGATTGGAGCACATACTTCTTTGTCACAAAAACATGAATCATGAATTTTGGTTCTTTTATGAATTTATTGTAGGTCTTCTGGAAATATGACAAAATCTGCTGGGTCAAAAATATACATACAGCAACTTTGTCAGTTTTGGTGATGTAGAAAGTTGTGTCAATCAAATTTGCGTCGTGGCATGGCCTCTTAACTTCTTGTGAGTGATTACAATTGACTACAGCTGAGCCAGTTTAAACAGGGCCCGTTTGATACGCTCAGTCACAAACGCTACAATGGGAAAGTCTAAGGAGCTCAGCACGGAGCTGAAAAAGCAGATCATTGTCTTGAACAAGTCAGGAAAGTCACTTAGAGCCATTTCAAAGCAGCTACAGGTCCCAAAATCAACTGTGCAAACATTTGTAAGTATAAAGTACATGGAACAGTTGTGTCACTGCCACGATCAGGAGGAAAACGCAAGCCATCACCTGCTGCTGAGAGACAATTGGTCAGGATGGTCAAGAGTCAACCAAGAACCACCAAAAAGCAAAAGTCTGCGATGAATTAGAAGCTGAACACCGGCGTCAGTGTCCACAGTCAAGCATGTATTACATCACCATGGGCTGAGAGGCTGCTGTGCAAGAAGGAAGCCTTTACTCCAGAAGCAGCACCTTCAGGCTCGACTGAAGTTTGCTGCTGATCACATGGACAAAGAAAAGGCCTTCTGGAGGAAAGTTCTGTGGTCAGATGAATCAAAAATTGAGCTATTTGGCCACAATGACCAGAAATGTTAGGAGGAGAGAAGGTGAGGCCTTTAACCCCAAGAACACCATACCTACTGTCAAGCATGGTGGTGGTAGTATTATGCTCTGGGGCTGTTTTGCTGCTAGTGGAACTGGTGCTGTACAGAAAGTGAATGGAATAATGAAGAAGGATGATTACTTCCCAGTTCTTCAGGAAAACCTAAAATCATCAGCCAGGTCTTGGACGCAGTTGGGTGTTCCAATGGGACGATGACCCCAAACACACATCAACAGTGGTGAAGGACTGGCTAAATCAGGCTAGACTTAAGGTTTTAGAATGGCCTTCCCAAAGTCCTGACTTAAACCCCATTGAGAACATGTGGACTGTGCTGAAGAAACAAGTCTGTCAGAAAGCCAACAACTTTAGTTGAACTGCACCAATTCTGTCAAGAGGAATGGTCAAAGATTCAACCAGAAACTTGTGGATGGGAACCAAAACTGCCTAATTGAGGTGAAAATAGCCAAGGGACATTTGACCAAATATTAGCATTGCTGTATGTATATTTTTGACCCAGCAGATTTTGCCATATTTTCAGAAGACCCATAATTTCATAAAAGAACCAAAATTCATTGTTTTTGGTGACAAATATGAGCTCCAATCATTCAATCACAGAAAAATAAGACTTGTAGAAATCATTGGAAACTCAGGACTGCCATGATATTGTGGGAGAAAACGTTCCTCTGGGCCAGATGTAGTCAGGTCCCCTACCACACTGCTTACCCAATAACTCAGAAATAATTTCACAGAGACTGAAGAGTTCAAGTTAATTATAGAAATAATTTCACAGAGACTGAAGAGTTCAAGTTAATTATAGGTTTACTGTAAAATCAAACAGAGTACAAGTAAACCGAGCTGGTCCATGGAGCAAGTGAAACTAAGACAGAGAATCCTTACTTT
>CABFOQ010042458.1:0-15122 GCA_900660455.1 Gephyroberyx darwinii | reverse complement strand
ATGTTGCATCTGTGTTTCCTACCATAGTAAATCATTAATATTTATTGTGAGGAATCCTTAACACTAACGTGATCAGTCTTCACATATATACATATTTATTATTATTATTATTATTATTAATAATAATAATAATAATAATAATAATAATATCATTAAAGGTGAACTGTGCAACTTTGTTATCCAGGAAGGTTGTATCAAACAAGTAGCCCCTCTTATTACTCAGTACCCTTGTGGTAGCTCTCAGTTTCAAAAAGGTTGGTGACCCCTGATCTACACCAAACGCTACGTACAGGAGTTATGGGTATTTTGGCCATCTTTTTTAAAAAAAAATGTAATAATCTGAAGCAAGGGCACATATGTGAAAGAAATTATTTTTCTTTTTGCTTTCTCCTTTTCTACTATTTACAGAAACTAGAACTGTGGTATAGACCCATTGCAAGAGACCTTACTGCACCATTACCTACTGGCCAGCTGTGGCACTGCAACTTTGTTACAAAAATTACATAGGTACTGGCATCAGAAGTAAGCAGAGTTGCTGGGGGCTTGGTACCACTGCACAGGTGTGTTTTCCTTTCTGTGGTTGAACATGGATATATACACAGGCTTACCTATATGTATGGCAAGGCACAGTAGATTTACTTGGGATACTTATTTGCATCTCGTTTGAGGTCTCTGAGAACCTTGCATTGAGTCTTTATAGGCCAGGGGGTTGGAAATACAGTCCATGTTTTCAATTGCCTTCCATGCATATTGGTGTGTTTAATTGAAGTGACTCAGTATATACACTGGATATATTTTCATATTAAGAAATAAACTGAGTTTGTAGGATTCTCATGTGATAGCAATGATATTTGGTGGTTTGTACATGCTTATATGTGTATGTATTTGCACATGTAGGCTTATAGTATTCATGTTCATATCTGTGTGGCTGTGTTATTTGTACATACATGAGGGTGTGTGTATACAACTTCATACATACCTATTTATACAGAGTATAATTTGGTATATATACCATGTGTATATTCATACATTCATACACTGAAGACGCAGCTTCGGGGGCAATTTGGGGTTCAGTATCTTTCCCAAGGACACTTCGACATGCGGACTGGAGGAGCTGGGGATCGAACCACCGATCTTCCGAATAGAGGACGACCCACTCTACCTCCTGAGCCACAGCTAAATACCTGGTACTGTTTCTAAATATGTATGGAAGGAATGAGAGTAACAGGGTCAATAAGAATGGGACTTTATACCCAATCTCTATACTTGTATAACAGCATTGTAATTGAGATATCTATCTATCTATCTATCTATCTCTCTCTATATATATATCTAGATATATATTATACAGTACTTTACCTTATGTACCTGTTGATCTAGTGTAGGGATTCTGGGGGTGGGGAGGTGGGCTCAAATGCAGGTGAGACTACAGCAGGCAGGATTGGGTGAGAACCAAGGATAGGTTTATTCCAGCAGGGTAAAATAATGACATAAAGGCCAACAGCGCTAACAAACTAAGGACTCAACCTGAACTGACAGTATGGATCAAAATAACAAAACACTATCATAAATGGCTGGCCTACAGATTGCGGTCCGGGCAGCTTCTCTTCTTGACAGGAGTAGGTTCAAGAGTCAGCAACTGGGGATGGAACGAACAGTTAAAAAGTGGCAAACACAGGTGAGAGCAATCATGTGATGATCAGGGGGGCAGGACTGCTAGGGGTGCTGCTGGCACAGTGTGGCTGTGATAGAATGTTAATTGACACTGTTGATTTTGTGTCTGTTTCACACCAAAAACATGGTGAATCAATGTCAGATTTCAGCATTGATCCAGTGTAAATTACTTCTACGTTGATTTCAAGGTGCATTTTTAAACATAAATTTAGCACTGTCAAATTAATTGCCATACATTGGTATTATTACCCTAAATAAATAAGATGATGGGACTGCGTTTTAGGGCCACTGTTTTGAGAATAAAGTCCTAAAATTATGAGATGAAAGTTTTAATATTTTGAGAATAAGCTCATAATATGCCTTTTAGGGGAATAAAGTCATAAGGTTTCGAGAATAAAGTCCTAATATTACGTGAATAATGTCATAACATTATGAGAATAAAGTCGACGTGAAGAAAAGTGTCGAGTAGCCTTATGCAGACATCACCTTCACTGTTAAAATGGAAGTGGATGATTTAGTTAAATCATACTTCAGGATCATACTTTATAGGATGTAAACAAAGAATGGACAGCAAAATACTGAGAGGGATATGGCGAGAGAGAGCACAACCGACAACGGCGGCTGAACTATCCCACAGGATGCAACCAGGGCAGACCTGGACGAGCTGGCTAGTTGGGTTGGAGCTGGTTTGACTCCTGCAAGACTGGCAGCTTTGGTCCACGCTGACCTGCCTGGACTGACAGCAGCGGCCGACGTGTCCCGGAGGATGCAGCCAGGGCATCCGCTGTCGGTCCCGCTCTCTCTCACCAGTATTTTGTTGTTAATAAAAACATGATATTCAGAGTCCACTTTTATCTTTTTTGGCTTTTTTTGGATAGGGTTTACATCCTATAAAGTATGATCCTAAAGTATGATTTAACTAAATCGTCCTCTTCCATTGTAACTGGTATGCACTAATTTGTATTTTGTGTACTTTTTGTATATTTTTGGTATACGTTTTGTAATTTTTCTTATTGTACAGTGCTGTGTGCCTCTCTCCTGCTTTGTATACCCTCTGCTGCATAACTGCATCTTCCCCTCGGAGACAATAAAGAGCCATCTAATCTAACAATGAAGCTGCTGCTTGCATTAGGCTATTCCACACTTCTCATCATATCACGACTTTATTCTCATAATATTATGACATTATTCACGTAATATTACGGCTTTATTCTCGTAATAACACTGAGTTTATTCTCGAAATATTATGACTTTAATCTCCTAATATTATGACTATTTTCATAACATTATGACTTTATTCTCGAAACTTTATGATTTTATTCTCGTAAAAGGCCTGTTATGAGATTATTCTTGAAATCTTAGGACGTTTTCACACCTGAAAATCCAGACCAGGGTCCGAACCAAGGTTCATGTTTTTGTTACATTGTATACACTTGGGTTGGTTTTGGTTTCACGTTTCAATTTTGCGAGCGCACTAAAGAACTTTGCATGACATATCTACGTCCTGTCTCATCACTACGTGAGCTGCGTCTCCCTATACTTGACATTGATTGGTTTGTAGATGGGCGTGCGTCTGACGTCGGCGTGTTGTCAATTCAGCGGGTAGCCTTTTCCGTTTGTTAATTAATTAAAAGTGCCGGCATTTTAATGCGTTTTTTCAAGTTGACTTCTTACTTCTTCGGACCAAATTGCAATTAAATATTTCGTCTCCTCCTCTCCCCATGTGCTACCGCGGCTCATTTTGACTTCTGTTCCGGTTCTTTTTCCTTGTTCTATTGTTTTGTATGACAATAGCCTGCCTCAACTTCCTGCAATTGGTCCGAAAGTTTGAACCATCCAAAATGTTTTCACACTGCAAACGAACCGAACCATGGTTCAGTTTGATCCGGACCGAGACCACCTCTTTTGGTCGGACAAAAAAATTTGGTCCTTTGGTCCGGACCGTGGTCCGTGGCACCTTTCACACCTGCTATTTTGGTTCGGACCAAACTGAAAAGTCCGAAGGTCCAGACCAAACAAGGTAGGTGTTAAAGCACCCTTAGATCATTTATTTTTAAACAGTGGCCCTAAAATGCCGTTGTACCTTCCACCATCTGTCATTACCAGAAATCTTTCGCTCCATTTACGCTGGAAGAACAGCGCCCTTTTTGTGTGGCAAAGCAATCCAGCAGATTTCCCTCCAAATCCGGTGGTGCAAAATGTAAAATGCAGTGTAGGGGCCGGTAGAAGCTGCCAGTCTTCTCGGTGGTCTTGTTTGTTTGTGGTCTTGTTACGGTAATCGTAATCTCAAAAATAATGTGGTAGTGGTTTATTGATGTTAAAATGATATACCTAGCACCTTTAAGGTCAGTTTGCTGTCTGGGATCTCTTCAAACGTACACGATAAATGCTGTGTTTTTGCCAATGACACATGATGAAACATAGACATATGGGACAAGGACTTTTTGATTAGATGTGGTTTAGCTTCCAAACTACATCTCTGACCCAACAAACTACTTTTCTCTAAAGTGACCAGACTTAGTGTCTCTGGCTGAGTAAATGACGTACTGATCCAATCTCAGAAAACAAAATCTCCATTATCTCATTTAAAAGGACATGATGAGTGACAGCAGAGAGAGTCAGGAACAAATCAATCTTACCATTTGGATGTTTTCTCATATGTATCTATTCATGTGAGTTACATAAATAAATAAATTCTGTATTGTTTTTTGTAACGTATACTATATAATTTCCTGTTATTAATGTTTGGATGGATATGTGTGTGCTGTTTATATTTAGTACCAATCTCTATCCTTGGATAAGAAAAATAAATAGTGCTAACCAGGAAGCATGAAACAGGCTGGCCTATATTATGTAACATGCTGTACGTTGAAGATTATTTGGCTTATCTATTACTATTGTTGATGCCAGGATTATTGGCACCCTTGCATTTTATGCAGATAACGTACAATGGGCCTCATTCAAATGTTTTTGTAAATGATTCTTAAATTTGTCATATTTGTGTGCGTACTAAAACACGGATGTGGGATTCATGAAACGTGCGGGAAACCTCGATTTGTTCGGATGTGTATTTGATGAATGCCGATCCTTCGTAAATTGGATGCGCGTGCCTGTTGAATGCTGCAGACTGAAGGGTCGTGTGCAAGTAGACCAGGGGAAAAGAAGGAAAAAAGAGGAACTTGGTGTAGTCGGAAATGGAAGTGTTGCGTGCATGCGTTTGAGTTTTCAGAAGCATCAGCAGCTGAGTCACAAGAATTGATAAAAGTAAAGCATGGCAAGAAATTATTAACACTGTCAATGCTGTTTCAGCAGAAACACACACCGTTGCTGAGGTAAAAAAAAGAAAAAATGAAACTGTTTCACATGAAACTAGATCGCAAAAAAGTATAAGGAGAAGTAGACGCGTATTATCAGCCACAGGAGGACTGCAGCACTGAGCCACTATCCAACATGGATCAGAGGATCAATTAATAATAGGAGAGACCTCACTGTCGAGTGTCCAGTCAGCATTGGATGTGGACTCAGATCAGATCCAGGCTGCATCTTCATCAGAGGGTAGGACTATGTTATTGTATTTGTAAGGCTTCCAGTCCATGTGATCAAGCCATTACAAATTGGATAATCTTGTATTGTTATGAATAGGACAGTTCGGCAAATACGCCATTTCAGCCTATTAGGTCTTTTTTTTCCTAAAAGGCCACTGAAACATTTTGTTGTTTAGGTTTGACGCTACTGTAATGGATTTTTCTTAAAGAATAAGCCGTTTTAAGAGCCTTCCCGCATGTTTCCAAACACACAAACACATTTCCGCATGCTTCCAAGCACTCATAGGATTTGATCGAACCAACCGAACAAATTCAGATACGAACAAAATGATGAATCCAACTATGTTCGTAGAAACGTTCGTACTAGCGTTATACGTTTCGTGAATGATTTTCTATTTATTGGTTGCATTATGTTTAATTCCCCCAATTTGTCCCACTGTATTTTTCTTTCTTCTATCCAATTACTGTTTGCTGCTGCAACAACCCAATTTCCCCAGTGGGATCATTAAAGTTTCATCCAATCTTTTCTTAAATGCTGTAAAATGTTCATAGTACCTTATTGATTTAGTGTGAGGAGTGCCTATGACATGGAGCCTCTGATCTCAAAGAAAATGCCACCAATGTCCAGCAGATGGGGATCCTTTACCTTCCGTTCATGCTCATGCTACAGTATACCGCTAGAGCAGTGGTTTTCAGGCATTAGCCATTCAGAGCCAAGAGTCTGCAAGTTTTCATTCCAAACCAAACACTACAGCAGCTGATTTCACTGATTACCACCATTAACAGGAGCGCAGCCTGAGGGCCTCTTGCAGGGCCCTACTCTTTGCTCCTAGGACTCAGCTTGTAACAAAATGTGACTGGGCATTTGCTTTCAGAGCTCCGAGGCATTGGATCACAGGAGCCAGGGGAGCTCTTTTAAAACACTTCACAAATCACACTTTTTATAATATTCCTTTTTATGTGCTGTTTTATCCCTGTTGGAATTTTCTCTCTTTTTTTATTCCACTTTTTTATTGTATTTCTTCATTGATGTATTGGTTTTGTAAAATACATTGTAATGGTTGTTTGGAAAAGTGCTATATCAGTAACTGCTTTATTATCATAAAGGTTCAGTTTGAGAAATCTAAATTAATATCTGTATCAGTCTGACGACTAACCCAGCATCCTCAAAATGGATGGCCCAATAGGAAGTTAGCTTTGGGCTGGGCTTCACAGATCCCCCACCCTTTTTTTTTTTTTTTTTTTACTTCTACCACAAATGGACCCAGGGTTGTAGAATGAATATGAATATGTAGAATGTATTACAAGCCACTTCATAGGAATAAGTTGACTTTAACTGGTTTAAGAAGCAGATGAACAGGCTACAATCTAGCAGCAACCAGGCTGTATACACATCGGACACACACACATACACACACCCTGTTTGTCTCTGTGATGTATGCTGCACTTTGGTTTTTACAATGAAAGAGGAAATCCCGGTTATGGGTTAAAGACTGAAGTCCATCAACCGCACACTTCAACTAATGCACTTCCTCATACAGCCTGCTATCACTTATAAGACTGCAGTTACAGACAGACTAGTTGGTGAGAGAGAAAGAAAGGGGTTTACACGTTGAAAAAAATACTGCGCTGGAGATGATTCACAGGAACATTTTGTATTGATGGACAAAATAATCCAAGTTATGCCAAAGCCCTCACAATTGCTGTCTTGGGCTGAGCTGACTGCATTAGAGTAGTTCATAGTAGGAGTGAGAGAAGGGCTATAAAGCAAAGTGAATATATTTGCATTCATCTTCTCAACCAAGACAACTGGATAAGACACCACAGCACTAGAGTATTTGGTGAGTGTGATACGTCTGTGAACCAAGCTCTTTTCTGTTTAGAGTTCAAGGTTGCTCCACTTGTTTGAATTGGGTGAACTGTGACCCCCCCCTCCTATGGAACAGTGTGCCATGGCTATACTGAAATCGACTAGCTGTGTTAGTTCTTCCTTATAAATTACAATTTACTTGTGAAGCTAAAATACGCTCAGTAGCCTGCGCTTGGTAGCTAGCTTGTTTTAGGCTAGCTTGTTGTAGGTTCTAGGTTGCAGATGCACACAAAAGCTCGCGCTCCGTCTCGTTGGATTGGCCAGACAGTCAAATCTGTCTACCGACAGTTCGACGCAATCAGAAATACTCAAACCACAGAAAACTAAAAACAACAATACTAAATATGGATAACGTAGCTCTCTCTCTCTAACTAATCTCAGACTGCGGTTAAACCTACTTTAGCACCACCCCGCCTCCTAGAACCGGCCATTAATTACACATGCTGGCTGAATTTAATTTAAGATTAACTGGGTAAATTCACTGGTATCTAAGTCAAACACAGTGGGAAAACAACATAAATAAAGATGTAACTTAGGTGGAAAAGGGGAACAGAAAACCAGAACTGGGCTATAGAAAGACCTGTCTCTCTTTCAAGTGTAATATTTTTCCCACATAGAATCATAGATTAAATGTAAAGATATTACTCAAGACGTGGTTCAAAAACAGTCATTTCCTGTCAGTAAATATCACATGACAGGTGGAATAGAGAACTGCTTGATCTTGACAGGCAGCTCTCAATTCTCACAACTTCACTTTTACTTCCTGTGGTAACATAACATAACCACTATGTTGCTTACAGATACAGGGTGAACTTAATTTCTCTTTTTAACAAGACTACATAATACATCTTTGCTAAAATGTTTGCTAGCTATTGTGGGAGAGCACCCAATTCTGTCGTAAGTAACGTCTAAACAATAAATATGTTTTTGACATGAAAAAATTCACATTTAAAGATATTGAATATCAGCACAAAATATCTTCAACCCAAGAACATCAGTATTGGCCTTACCCTAATCAGAAGTATAGTCATCTACATTAACCTGTATTTACATTTACGTTTATATTTATTTCACAATATCACATCCAATCATTTCTAAACTCTCTACTGGTCTTAACAATCGGCTGATGGGACAGCTGGCCCTTGAAACATTGACACTTGGAATGTTACTATTATTATAAAGTTTTTTTTTTGTTGCTTTGTCTTAACATTGAAGGCCTCCTGTCTGGTTTACATCATACCATTACAGTTATAGGAGACACTTACAAAAACTGCTAGTTTATGAAATAATTATGTAGAGATACGCTTTTATGGTCCTTCCCATGGTTGTTTTTGTGGCACTGATATCAGAGCTAGGGCAGGTGGAGCCTTGATGGATGTGCTTGAGAGTACAAGCAAAATTACAACTTTTATTAAATTTTTTATTTAAGAATTTAATCAAATGTTAGTTCATGGTAGTTAGAATAACACTATAAGAAGGTAATAACATAGTAGATAAGATTCAGTCATAACTGTGTTTGTCTGTGATGGAGTTAGCCTAAAAACAACCCAAATGCACTGCGCTTTTCCAGGTATGGTCAATAGCTACCTACAGCCACCTGGATCTCTAAAGTGGAGCATAAAGCCTGAGGGGGGGCAAGTGTCTGCTGGTCTAAAACACACACCACTGTCCCATCCCCCCAGCTTCCAGATGCTTCAAATACCACCAATGTGTATTTGCTTTGAGGGGGTACACAGTTGGGCTAGACTGATACATAGGGCTGATATTGAGTTTTTATGAAAAATGACATATGGTCCAATCAGCCCTCTCCTTGTGCACAAAGAGCACCGAAGTAGATGTATGTTAATTTTATGGCAAAATACAAAAGAGGGGTATCATCTCAAAGTCACAGCTGTATGCATAAGTGTGCAGTCTGTGCTTATTTACTATTAGAGCCATTGATGTCAGCCACTTTGGTCTGTCCACTTTATTTGGCTACTATATTAAAGTGGTAATCCTGGAGCTCCTTATTTTCATGATGCAGTTTCTGTAGGTGGCGCTCTTTTCTTTTTCTGTTCAGCCACGGTGGCTAACAATATGCTCATGCTAACTACCCAGTTCTTCTTCTGTTTACTCCAAACAAACCGGAAACATAAAACACATCACTTCCTGTGCACCAGAGCATTTTTTTTTTAAAAGTGGAAGCCAATCTCTAACGCACACCAATAAGCTGCCTTATGGCCCAACTGTAATATTTCTACGATTCACTAAAACCGCCTCAACGCACTCCCGTCATACACTGTGGGTTTATATTGCTGCAGAGTTTTCACATAGGGCATCCTCGCGTCCTGTCATTTTGGTCTGCTATAAATAGTGGTCATGTCTTCCCATGCAGAGCCAGTTATGCTCACATCCATACAGTGTGTGTCTCTAGTGCAGCACCCAAATAAAGGTCATGAACCCATTTAAGACAAAAAAACAACTACAGCAATATGTGATGGTCTCTTCAAAGCCACAATAGTACACTATTTCAAAACTGCTAGCCGTTATTAGTAAATTACTGAAAACCTTTTCTGATGACTCAAGACCCCAAGCCATTGTTAATCCACTGAAGACAGTGTGCACACAGATTCAAAGTCCACAGAGCAAACAAACTATTACTGATAGAGCCATGTAAGAAAATACAGCGTAGAATAAGAGCCCGTGCTCAAGCGGGCCTGATAGGCTGAGATCATGCCATAAAAGACCTTCAAAAACTTCCCAACAAGTCTCATCCCAAAACAGGAATGATGCAGCAGTGACACCAGGAAAAACGTCCTCAGTATTCCTTGTACTGTCAGTCATCTTTCTTTCCTTTTCCCACAGAGGAAAACCGAGGATGGAGGGAGAGCTGTCTCCAAACACACCAAACAGAAGGAATTTCAGATTTTTATCCCTTCGCCTCAAAAGTGAGACTGGTTTCCATCAATCCACTGGCCAAATTGGTCATGCATATAGTTTTACGGTCATATAAAATGTCGAGCATTTCTGTCTCCTTGTCATTGATGATGACATTACCTGTATTTCAGATGAAAGGCAAAATAGTTGTGAGGAGACTGGATTTACAAGGCGAAGAGGGTTGATATCTTTCTCATCAGTCCGAGAGACATCCCGGAGAAAGGGTAAATGATGCACCACTACAGAGAGCCGAAGCGGAAATCATCTTGTGTACCAAAGATTGGCATCCTGGCTATTTGGTGTGTAGTTCAAAAACCCTATGGAAAATATAGAAAATATGATCCCTGATCCCTGCTGTATTCCATGAGTCTTCCGTTCAACACAGAACGGAAAACCCACAAGCTATAGTACGTTTTGTTCCAGGTGTTCAAAGACATCTACTATGTGAATTTTGATCTTTTAGGTACTTTAATCTCGATTTGCTAATGCTAATTACTGGGGAAAGTGTACTACAATAGCACTGATACACTGCTTGCTTGACCTCTTGTCTACACATTTTACGTTGCTAGAGCTTTATGTCCTGACTGTGCTGTACATTCAAATTATTATTATAATCTTCATAGTGATGCACTGGCTAATGACTGTTGTAGTCCCATTTCCCAAACAATTAGCATTCCGCTAGCAGCAATCGATATATAAAGTAATTGAATGACGACTAACATCACAAAGGTAGTTGATGTATTTTACTTCATGGAACAAAATGTAGTATAGCTAACAAGCTCTGTGTGGCACTGGCTTTATTTTTGCCGTTTCTTGCAAATCCGATTCATATTTTCCATAGGGATTTGCGACTACACAACAAATGACGGAAATTCTAACTTCACAGCCTATAAAATTATGCCAGACTTTGCCTCTCTATAATACCCAGTCAGTCCACTTTTTCGTATTTCAAATCCATCAAGGCGATAACGCTAATCTTCCTTTAATCCTAGAGAGCGTCCCAGATGAAGATGATACCTCAGAGCTAAACAATTGTCTGTTCCAGTGGAGGAAGACAGGTATATTTGAAGTTAACATGGGCGTCAGTTGGGCATGGTAGCCTAAGTGAGTCCAAATGTGATCTTGTGTGTTTTGTTTTTATCATTGTAATGGAGATCAGATCAAGCAAAAATCACCAGAAATGTATCTGGAAGCCATATCTAAACTGATAGTTTAGTGACCTATGTCTAATAATTTATCACATTAAATAATAGTATAATAATACCTTATTATTCATCAGTTGGAAATTTAGTGGATATCAGCAGGTTTGGAGTTTTTGGCGGTAAAGGATATTTGTTTCAGGGACTTTCCCATAGCTTAGGGTTTAGTGAATTGATGCCCCTGGACTGGAAGGTATAGCAAGAGAAATTGAGAGCAGAGATGTGACATGTGAGAAAGGGAGTTGCTTAAGACAAGTCCATTTTTCAGGGTATTGTGCCGTATGCGGCATGTTGGAAGACTGTGTATGTTTTGGGAGCCTGTTTGTGCCAGTTGACTCAACCTTATCATGAATTATTTTGCGCATGCTCGTCTCTGGTTACAGTTGAAGTATTTTCTTTAGATGACTCAAGAAACACTGCTGTAAAGTGTCACCAATGGAAATAGGTTAAACCGATATATCAAGCTGATATTGTCCTGCATGATGTCTTGCATGCAAGAATATGTTTTATTATCATTATTATTAGTAGTATTTTGGGTTTCATTGAGATCCAAAGTGTTTTAGTGTCTCATGAGGCTTTTCACCTTGACAATATATATATATAGCTTAAGTGTAAAGTGTTGTTGTTGTTTTTTTACATGTACCACTATTAATTGTAAGCTATTTTTCCACTTAGTAAATAATATTGAGACGTTTCAACGGACTTTCAACTCACACAGCAAGCGCGGGGCAGGAAGTAATGCTGCATTCATGTCACATGGGAATAACCACTTCTTAACTACTTGATCAGTCAAAGCACTGAAGTGTTTATGCGTTAGAACCCCTTTGGCGAGACACCATGCTTTAGGTTTTCTGTAGAGTTTGGTTACTTTTGGTTATAATTATTCTCGGGTTTTTTTTGTTTTGTTTTTTTAAATGAAACGGATTAAAATACTTAGAACACATGCACTTAATAAGTGATAAATTTGGGTTCGTGTTTACAGGAAACCACCCATTGCACTGCCAATAAGTAAGATTTGTACTGTCCCTTTGCATAAATTGACCATAATCTGCGGTATTTTCTAGTAGTATTTACTAGGTGAAGGGTATTTTCTAGTTTTATTTACCAGGTGAGCGGTATTTTATAGAACGCAGCACAGGACAGCGTTGGGCGCGCGCGTTCACAATACGCAGAGCTCGAGCTCAATCCTTGAGAGAGCACGCGTGCAGACGGCAAGCGCAATCAAGGATGCTGCGTGCAGGAATGGAGACGACGAACTACCGTTGTTGTGTTGCTGTTTTTGTTGATGAAAGCATCTGAGACGACAACATCATTCAATACTTTTAGATCAGCAATGAGTGGAGAGGTGACGAGGAGAATTAGAAAAGGACCAGGACTGGGTAACTTCAAGATCAGATGGAGTGAGTATCAGGATAGTCGACAAAGACTAGACTCTTTACTTTAATTAAATTGCTTTCGATCTAAGTGGATTGACTAAGCCCCGATACGTTCACTCTTGTATGGAGGGAGCCCTACGCCAAACCCAATGAAACCATCTGGCGGTTTAATGTTGCCTCGTAAATTTACATACCTCGTAGAACATGACATAAGAGGTTTTCGGAATCGCTTGTATGCCACTGGTCAATTCGAAATGCAACAGGGTCCACTAAGAACTGTATTCTTACTGTATTCCAATAAAATCTGAGCTTTTAGAACTGATTCACAATACTCGACACCGCCCTCCACTGTGTATTTGGATGAGAGAAAAGTTGAAAAGTTATTGATATGTATGCTGCTTGGTGGATTAAAGTATGCCGAAGTGAAGAGTGGTTCCTAAACATTACTAAACAGTCATAAGTCATGTTCTTGGACGCGTGCTTTCCCCTATTAGCGAGACAACATTACATTTAAAGATTGTTGATTCGAGTTCTCTCCATGCCAAGAGAACATTACGTCGGAATTAGCTAAAACTGAACACTATTGTTGTGTGTTGTATATTGCTACCACAGTACATACAAGCAAACAACTAAGGAAGTATTTTTTGTGTTCATATAGTGAGCTTGTGCGTTTCACTGCTGCCCAGTCCTGACTTTTACTGGTTGTATGACAAGTGCACAAACTACTATGTAGCCTACTGGAAACCTTTCTAGTCTATCAAACATATAACCTTACCCCATGATGTTGTGAGTCGCGTGCTGTAGCCTTAAGTGGCGAATAATGTTTAACCTCTTTACATAACCTCTACCCTTTGCTATTGACTGGAGTTAATTTAAGGCTAATGGAGCATGCAGGGGAGTTTAGATACATATGAGCTGTGTGAGCTATGTTTTTTTGTTTTTTTTTGTTACATTCCGTTTGAGATATGTATTATTTGTTATTTACCATTATTGGTAAAGTCCAACACCTTTTATACAGCAGGTCTGTGTGAATCCTTTAATGGCTGACTGCACATTACAGCCTGGAATGTGGCTGTTGACATAGAAATGGATTAGACGGATGAAACGGTGGTAGTGTAAAATGTTAAAAGCCAGTGAGCCATGAAGCCAGAAAGCAGTATTTTATGAAGATCAGCAGTCAAATTCAATCATAAATCTAGGTAAAGTTTATTCTGGATGAAAGAGAACACATGAAGGATATTCATTTCAGTTGGAAGAATGTAGGACTAAGTCAGTTCACCATTCCCTTTCTGATAGCATTGACATCCTGGAAGGCTGCTAGAGGTGTTGTAACATGTTTAATAGCCTCAGGGCACACCCTATGTTAAAACATGACTATTAATTTGCAACCACATTGTAGCTCAGCAGCAGTAACATTACCGGGCTGCTGCATGTAGGCCTAGCAAATGCTTTCTTTGATGTAATTGTGTAGAACAATGGAATGTCAGACTCGTCTCAAGCTAGAAAACCTTACATATACTGAGGTTGCAGTGTTTAAAAAGCCTCATTGCCAGATAGGTCATGATGATGGTGCTGCAATGTGGGCTTAACCACAGTACATACAAGCAAACAACTAAGGAAGTTTGCACCTGCAGCAACATTTGTTCTTTTAGCAGCTAGTCAGGTGCAAAAGGGTGCCACTGCCTGTAGAAATGGAGCTAAATTTGATATTGACGAGTGCAAATGCCTCACCCATTCTATATGTTCTGTGCGTACATGCTCATTTGGACCTTGAACTTTAGGGTCGTCTGCTATCATGAACCAACAAGGAGAGCTAGATTGAAATTGAAACTTGGCTAATGTCCAGTGGGTTAAGTCTGATTAAGTCAATTCCAGCTGTAGGTTGCCCGGGACAAATTCAGCTGCAGTCACGCCATGTTCATGTCATATGGGAATAACTGTCAAAACAAGTTTCCGATTAGAAGTCACGACTCGGAAGAGGTTCCCATGTTTCTGCGGTGGCCCTTGATCAGCAGTGTCACACGTAACACACATTCATTGATACGTTTTAAATCAAATCAAATCAAATCAAATTTATTTGTATAGCCCATAATCACCGTTACAGTCTCTAAGGGCTTCACAGTGCCCAACATGTGAAAACAATAAATGGTTAGTACACGACATCCCCCAACCATAGACCCTCACAGAGGACAAGGAAAAACTCCCAAAAAACCTTTTAGGAAAAATGGAAGAAACCTTGGGAGGGGCTACTCAGAGAGGGATCCCCCTACCAGGACGGTTGGGCGTGCAATAGATGCCGAGTTTGGGCAAGCAGCATATACAGAGTTCATGAAAGTTTATTATGGTGGACATCCTGATCTGATGTGGGGCATCATAGCATACGACAGCTCAGTCGGTGTCATCGTAGGACTAGGGACCACGCAGACGCCAACACTGCCCAGATAGGAGAACGCCCGCTCCGTCAGCATCGTCCTAGGAGGGAGGACCACGCAGACGCCAACTCTGCCGAGCTGCAGCCTGGAGCAGATAGGAGACACACCCA